>PVHX01017178.1:23174-40987 GCA_004024805.1 Geosciurus inauris | reverse complement strand
GTGTGTGTATGTGGTATGTGTATGTGTTGTGTGTTTCCATATGATATGTGTGTCTACGTGGTGTGAGTGTGTGGTGTGTGTGTCTATGTGGTGTGTGTGTCTGTGTGGTGTGTGTGTGTCTGTGGTGTGTGTGTGTGTGTGTCTATGTGTTGTGTGTTTCTATATGATATGTGTGTGTCTATGTGGTGTGTGTGGTGTGTGTGTCTATGTGGTGTGTGTGCATGTGTGCATGTCTATGTGGTGTGTGTGCCTATGTGTGTCTGTGTGGTGTGTGTGTCTATGTGTTGTGTGTTTCTATATGATATGTGTGTGTCTACATGGTGTGTGTGGTGTGTGTCTGTGTGATGTGTGTGTGTGATATGTGTGTGCGTCTGTGTGGTTTGTTTGTGCCTATGTGGTGTGTGTGTGTGTGTGTGACACTATTGAGGTCAAGAAGGTCCCAAACCTGCTGTGCATAAGCTAGAGGACCAGGAAATCTGGTGGTGTGACTCAGTTTGAAACCAGTGGCCTGAGAGCCGGAGGAGCTAATGGCCCACGTCCCAGTCCAAGTCCAAGAACCTGGAGCACTAGTGTCCCAGCACAGGAGGGGTGGACGTTCCAGCTCGGCCAGAGGGAAGACTCACCTTCCCCCTTCCTTCACCTTTGTGTCCTGTGGAGGCCCTAAACAGGCTGGTGTTCACTCACAGTGGTGAGGCCATCCATGGGCTCAGTCTGTTAATGCACGTGTCTGCTAATCTCTGGAAGCTTCCTCACAGACACAACCAGACATGATTCGCCAGCTACTGGGGCTTAGCCCAGTCAAGCGGACACATAAAACACAAGTCTGCTGGTCAACTCAGCTTCCATACAAATCTCCTGCAACAAAGTCCATCCAAAGTTAGTAACAAGGCCAAAATCCTGCCTCGTGGGACACAAGTAACCTCTGTACAACTCAAAGTGACCGATTCCCTCCCTAGAGTAGGAGGTAAGGTTCTTGCGTGGTGTCTACACTTGTTATCCTGTAACTTAAGTATCATGATGTAGAATCAGTAATGACTTCATACTGATGAAAGCCAGTCATTTCATGTGACATGACAAGGGAAAGTGACAGAAAAGAAACAGGCTTCTTGCTCCTGCCTATCCGCACACCTTCGCAGGAGGCGGGGTGCTCGTGCAGTGACTGCCGCGTGGCCGTGGCTGGTGCGGATGACCGTCTTCTCTGCTGCTGTCACCCCCTTGTCTTCAGCTTGCCCTCAGCTCGCCATGGCTCTTCACCTGGCAGGGTTACCCAAACCCTCGCCCCTCCAGAGCCTGGGCCACTTGCAGCTCTGTTAGAGGTTTCCATGGACCGAATCGCAGGACTGCAGAGTCTCCCGTGTGCCAGGCGTAGTCCTTGTTCCCTCTGCAGTGGCAGCTTCCTCTTGGAAGGGATTGGCGCCCGTCAGTGCCGTAGCTCCCTCCTGCCCACTCAGAGGCATGAAGAGCCCAACGTGTTCAAGCAGAAGTGATACCTTCCCATCTAATGGCATCATGTTGATGTCTCCTGATGAAAGCATTTGTTCCTCTGAAACTGAGATCTTTAGACTAGTGGAACGTGAGGCTGTGCATGCAGGAATCAGCAGTTTTGCTAGTGGGTCATTGATGGGCAGAATGCGTGGGAGTTTGGTGGCCCATAATCAAGTATTCATTCTCTCCAAAAGGCCCAGTAGCAGGCTAAGGAGATTAGTTAGCTGCAGACGATGGCCAGGGCTTGTTCCAAATTCTTGAAGGCTTGTGATACAATTCTCCTCTGGGGCCTACACTGGACCCGCTGGATGGGATGGCTCAAGTGGCCAACGTCTTGCAAAAGCCTGGACCTAGTGCAGAGCCATTTTTGGTCTGGGCCCCACTACAAATTAGCAGCTTTGTGTGTCACTTGATAAATGGACCAGAGTATAACACACATATGGGAATGTGTTACTTCCAGATTCCAAAAAGGTCCATGTTGTGGTTTGGATCTGTAGCGACTCCCAAAAGCGTTTGAAAACAGGATCCCCAACTGGGCATGGTGGTACATGCCTATAATTCCAGAGATCCTGGAGGCTGAGGTCAAGGATTTCAAGTTCAAGACCAACCTAAGCAAATTATTGAGGCCTTAAGCAACTTGTGAGACCTTGTCTCAAAATGAAAAATAAGAAAAGGCCTGGAGATGTGACTCAGTGGTTAAATGCCCTTGGGTTCAATCCCTGGTATAAAAGAAAGAAAGAAAAGGAAGGAAGGAAAGAAAAGAAAAGAGAAAAGAAACCCTTGGTTTCAATCCCTGGAAAGGAAGGAAGGAAGGAAGGAAGGAAGGAAGGAAGGAAGGAAGGAAGGGAAAGGAAAGGAAATGAGAGAGGGAGGGAGGGAGGGAGGAGAAAAGATGCTCCCCGGGCAGAAAGGTTCAGATATGGACTTTGAGACAGTGATTGGGTCAAGAGAGCTCGGCCTTATCTCCACATTAGTGGATTAACTGATATCTGAAAGGACTGCTTGAAGTTGGGGCCTGTTTGGGGAAGTGGCTGCTTGAGTCGTGCCCTGGAAGGGGTCATCCCTGACCCCTTCCTTCTCTGTCTCTCTCTCTCTGCTTCCCAGCTGCCATGAGCTGTGCCACATTCTTCCTCCATTCCTTTGTGGTTATGTATGTCCCAGTCCGAGCCCAAGAGGCCTGAGGACCAGGGGACTAGTGGCCTAGGTCCATATCCAAGTCTGCAGGACCAAGAGCCAGGAGTATATATCCAAGGGAAGGAGAGTATGAACATCCAATTTGAGAGCAAATTCACTTTTCCTCTGTGATTTTGTTCTGTTTAGGCTCTCAGTGGGTTGAGTAATGCTCACCTGAAATGGTGAGGGTGGTATCCACTAGGTCTGCTGATGAAAATGCTAATCTCTTCTAGAATGCCCTCACAGAGATGCCTGGAGATAATGTTTTACTAGGCGTTTGAGTATTCCTTGGACTACCACAATGAGTATCTTGGCTTCTAGGTGTTGATGTACTACACTAAGATTTACAGCTGTGAAATCACCATGGTTTTTCTGTAGCACTGTCTTGAGAAACATGGAAGTGCACTGCGGTCACACTGAACAGTCTTCATATTGATGCTATGAGCTAGATTAAAGGGAATTTTCTGTTGTTATTTCATTCAACTTTAAACTATCCATAAATTCTTTATCTTTCAGATCTCACATTTCTCCAATATATGGAGGAATATGTTTTAAAAACATATCGAGTCTGTATATGTGTATGAACAATTGGCTCCTGTCTACATTTAAAAAATCCTTAAAAATAGGTGATTCCAAGCTTATGCATAGTGTTTTCTTCATTAATCTTATTAGAATCTAAAGTCCACTTAAGACAGTGGTTTGAAATGCAGGTTGGCAACCTTTGACCTAGTTATCTCACTTCTTGGCATACAGCCAAAGGACTTAAACTCAGCCTACTATAGAGATGTGACCACATTAGTGTTGATAGCAGCTCAATTTACAATGGCTAAACTATCGAACAAGCCTAGGTGCCCTTCAACAGATGAATGGGTAAAGAAAACACACACACACACACACACACACACACACACACAATGGAATATTACTCAGCCATGAAAAATGAAATTATGGTATTTGCTGATAAATGAATGGAACTGGAGATTATCATGACAAGTGAAATAAGCCAATCTCAAAAAATCAAAGGCCAAGTGTTCTGTCTGATATGTGGATGCTAACACTAAATAAGTGTGTGTGTAAGGGAGAGAATAGAAGTTCATTGGATTAGACAAAGGGGAGTGAAGGGAAGGGAGGGGGATGAGAACAGAAAAGATAGTGGAATGGATCAGACATTACTTTCCTGTGTTCATGTATGAATAGGTGACCAGTGTGACTCCATGTCACATACAACCACAAGAATGGAAGGCTATACTCCATGTGTTATAATATGTCAAAATACACTGTACTGTCATGTATATCTAAAAAGAACAAATAGCTGCCCCCCCCCAAAATGAAATGCAGCTGGGCACGGTGGCTCACGCCTGCAATCCCAGCACTTTAAGAGGCTGAGATAGGGGAATTGTAAGTTCAAGGCCAGCTTCAGCAACAATAAGGAGCTAAGAAGCTCAGTGGGACCCTGACTCTAAAATAAAAACACAAAACAGGGCTGGGGATGTGGCTCAGTGGTTGAGTGTCTCTGAGTTCAATCCCTGGTACCAAAAATAAATAAATAAATAATTTTTAAAAATGAAATGCAGTTTGGCCTAATACAGCTTCTTCAATTTTGTGTAACCAATACTAGTTACTTAATATTATTACTAATGCCAATAGTATTTATGCTAGTTTGAGTATCTAAAAGCTACATTTTTGAGGCAAAAAGAATTCTCCTTACCAAGTTTCCTAATAAAGGAATAAACTAAATTTTTTGGTTTTAGGAAGTTTGCGTGGAGGTTATTATGGTTTAGATATGAGGTGTCCCCCGAAGGCTCACATGTGAGACAATGAGGAGAGATGACCAGGTCATGAGATCTATAACCTAATCAGTGGATTAATCACTGATTTGGGTTAAGTGACTGGTAACTGAAGGCATTAAGTGTGGTTGCAGGAAGTAGGTCCCTGGGGGCATGCCTGTGGGGCTGATATTTTGTCCCTGAAGAGTGACCTCTGTCTTTGCTTCCTGGTGGTGATGGACTGACCAGCTCTTCTCTGCTGCACCCTGAGGCATGATGTTCTGCCTGGCTGGGGGCCTAGGGCTATGCAGTTGCTGACTCTGGACTGAATCTCTGCAACCGAGCCAAAATAAACTTTTCCTCCCTTAAGCTGTTCTTGTTGGGTCTTCTAGTCACAGTGATGGAAAGCTGACTAACACAGAAGGCCCTCTTTTACTGAATTTCTCATGTGCAGCCTCTTTTCTGGGAAACAGACACCAGGTATTTTCTGGTTACACAACTGCTTTGTGAGGTTCTAACCATCCCGGTTGTATCTCAGAGCTACCCCTTGTCTTAGTCACTGATGCTCTCCTCCCAGTTTTCATGAGGCATTCCTTTAGTAAAACCAAAGTGAAACAGGTACTGTCCACTTTGTATAAATGATTAATACCCCTTTAATACTATCAAAGTTGATTACTTAAATGGGAAGCTTTATTAATACAAGTTACATTCTTACTGGTATTATTTAAGATGGTGTCATGAGCTAAGTGAGAAATCTTGGAAAGGAAAGAAATGTGGAGCCTAAGGATGTACCAGCTGGAGACTCAGCTCTACCTGGGAAGGTTCCCTGCTGCTGATTCTCTCGGTGCTTTCTTCCCTGTGGTTCTCTACCTTTCAGAGAGGTTGCAGCCACAGTCCTGAAAGACACAATGCTGAATGTCTTCACCCTAGATGTTACAATTCCTCAAAATCCAAAGTCCTAAAGTCTAAGATCCTGAAAGATCAAAGTCCCGAAAATATGATCCTGGAAAAAATATTTTAAAGGGAAATTGAGAAACAGAAAATCACTGCACAACACTTCACATAAGAATAAATAGACAAGAGGCGATAACATGATGTACTCGCATGAACTCAGACGCCAATGAACACAGGTGTGATGCTGATCAACCGTCAGATTGTATCAATGCAGAAACAGGTTAAAAAATGAAATAAACGTGTCATTGTGGTGATTATGTGCACTCAACTTTAGAACCAGGATCATCTGAAATACCACTGTGGGCAACCTCAGTCCTTTGACTGGATGGATCAAAACCTGTGGTCGTCACTTCTGCATTTGTATTTGTCCAAAGATGTAAGAGCCAAGATCTGAAGAAATCTCATCTTTCATAAGTGAGGCTGCATTTACTGAGGGAGTTTGAATGCTTTTACGTGCACAGTGTTTACACCCAAAGCAACCTCGAAAGAATTCACTTTTGTGGACTCAAAGCTGCAAAACTACAAAAAACAAAAAAGAGCTCTACACAGTTTATACCGTAACTTAGATCTGCAGGGCACTCCCAATAGCATGAAGCAAGCAGCACAGCACACAGTAAACAGCAATGCTGACAACTTAAAATGGGAAGAAAGAGAAGAGGAAATAAAAAACTGGAAAAGAAGGAAATCCGATATATCAAAAAACCGTATCACGGGATACACGGTCCTTGAGGGCTGGGCCTCGAAGCACCAGTGCTCTGGTTCCTGAGTGCTCGCTCTGCGTGGTGCTCCTCTGCACATTCTGCCATGGTCCGTGCTTGCTGACGGGAGCACTCCCTGTGCACCTTCTCCATCTCTGCGCACGCATCTTGGCTGTGAGGACGTGGAGGTCCATTTCAGAGTACCACGCAGACTATTCACTGGACAGAACGGATGCTGGTGACCAAGCAGCAACCTGGCCCTGCCTTCTCTCCCTGCTGAGCTCCTACTGGTTTTTGAAGCAGCCAGTGACCAGTAGTTTCTTTGGGCAATATGAGTTCAATTCATTCTTAAAAGCTCCTGGAATTCCATCGCCTGGAAGGAATGCCCATGCAGACAGTTAGTATTTTTTTAATTTAATTTCTTTGTTTGTTTTTTGCAGTGCTTGGGTCCAGCCCAGGGCCTCCTGCATACTAAGAGACTGCTCTGTCTCCAGCCCAACACTATTTCACCTCATAATTATCATAGATTTTATGCTCCTTTTTTGGGCAAAAAAAGGGAGAGTGGCCTATATTAAAGCTTTTTCTTAAAAACATTGTGCAGCTATTACTTAAAAATTATATTACCCAATTATGTTTGGTGCAAGGATGCAAGGAAGGCTTGTGAATATGTTTTAAAATTGAAGAGTACAAATAGAGACACATCCTGTCTTCTTGACAGTTTAGCAAACCTTTTTACAGTCTGGAAAAAAAAAGCTGACACATCAGTTGTTGATTTGTGCATTATAATGGAAACATCGCTTTTGAAAAAGTCACTGCAGTGCCGTGAAGTACGTGCTTGCCCGGTGTGCTCCTCTGGATCCGAGATCCTGTGCCGCCGCGGCTGGTTGCTTCAGTGCCCCTCAGATGGGACACACCAGCAGCACTCTGGAGGGACCTCGCTGGCAGTCACAAAGGTACGTGCACCTGCCACTGGTGGACACTCGGTGCCCTGTTCACCTCCGCAGCAGCGGCAGCAGCAGAATTGTACCATGCCACGATCATGAAATAAAAGGCTGTAAGCCAGTTCTGCACTGAAAAAAACGGTGCAAGGTTCATGTGGTGACGATGGCTCTGCCATGAAACTGGCGTTTTTACACTGAAGTTCTGAGCATTCCAGGCTTCACGGCGGTCACTCGTCTGCGGGGAAGAGCGTCACTTACTCCAGCACTCAGTGAACAAGCAGGCAAGTGCGGGACTCAGACCCAACGGTGCATGGATTTTATAAATTTGATTAAAAAAAACAGTAGGGGCAGTTTTTCTTTTTGATGCAAGTCATAAATCTCTCATTTATTTCTATTGATTTAGCATTTTCACATTCTTAGCTTACATATTAGTTCTTTGATGAAATTTATGGGTGTTTAAAAAGTTTTAAGGAAAATGATTTTTAAAATATTTTCTTACTATAAAATACAGATATATTTTCTTTCTAGATAATATAAAACTTTGGGGATAAAATTTCAGAAATGAGTCCACGTGGAGATGTATTTTCTATATTGAATAATCAGTGTTGGAATTAAAAGTCACTTGAGATTAGCAAGTTTCTTTTCTCCCCCCAAATGCTTTATCTGTTTTCAGAGTTTTAGCTCTTGGATGTCCGATTAAAATTCTGAAGCAAGTTCGATTCATTTTAAAATTGAACATCAAATCCAAAGACAGATATTTACAACTCAGTTCTGTTCAGACAAAAACTTAGTCTCCAGACCACAGCTCAGATGATTGCAAAATTCTCACTCACAGTCGATGTTGCCATCATTTTAAACATACAAATTAAAGCTTTAAGATCAGACTTTTAGCAAACCAACCACTGAACTCCCTGTTTATCGTGCTGTGTCTTTGCAGAGTGCATTGGGGTTTATATGTTGCTTTCTCACACCACCACTCTGGGATTGGTTGTATTGTCTCCACTTGGCTGATATGAAAGTCAGAGTTGTGTGTAGTGAGATCATCCAGCTTGTCAGCAGCTAAGCTAAAATTGCTATTCAGTTCTTATGACTCTGAATGTTTCCATGATAACATTTCTTTTCTTTTTTAAAATTTATTTTTTTTTAAAACAGAAGAATGCATTTCAAGTCATAGTACACATATGGAGCACAATTTTCCATCTCTCTGGTGGCAAACAAGATAGAGTCACACCATTTGTGTCTTCATACATGCACCTAGGGTAGTGATGTCCATCTCATTCCACCATCTTTCTACTCCCATGCCCCTCCCCTCCCCCACCCCCCCCACTCCATCCAGAGTTTCTCCATTTCTCCCATGCTCCCCACCCACACCCCCATTATGTATCAACATCCACTGATCAGAGAGAACATTCGGCCTTTGTTTTTTTGGGACTGGCTTACTTCACTTAGCATGATGTTCTCCAATTCCATCCATTTACCTGTAAATGCCATAATTTTATTCTCTTTTATTGCTGAGTAATACTCCATTGTATATATATACCAGTTTCTTTTTCCATTCATCTATTGAAGGGCATCTAGGTTGCTTCCACAGTTTAGCTATTGTGAATTGAGCTGCTATAAACATTGAAGTGGCTGCGTCACTGTAGCATGCTGATTTTAAGTTTTTAGGGTATAGGTCAAGGAGTGGGATAGCTGGGTCGAATGATGGTTCCATTCCAAGTTTTCTAAGGAATCTCCATACTGCTTTCCAGACTGGTTGCACCAATTTGCAGTCCCACCAGCAATGTCTGAGTGTGCCTTTTCCCCCACATCTTTACCAGCACTTATTGTTGCTCGCATTCTTTTTTTATTTTTTTAATTTTTTTTACTTGTTGATGGACCTTTATTTTATTCATTTATTTATATGTGGTGCTGAGAATTGAACCCAGGGCCTCACACATCCTAGGCAAGTGCTCTACCACTGAGCCACAGCCCAGCCCAGTGCTTGTATTCTTGATAATTGCCATTCTGACTGGCGTGAGATGAAATCTTAGAGTAGTTTTGATTTGCATTTCTCTAATTGCTAGAGATGTTGAACATTTCTTCATATATTTGTTGATAGATTGTATATCTTCTTCTGAGAAGTTTGTATTCATCTCTTTAGCCCATTTATTTTTTGGGTTGTTTGTTTTTTTGTTGTTAAGTTTTTTGAGTTCCTTATATATCCTGGAGATTAGTGCTCTATCTGATATGTGTGTGGCAAATATTCGCTCCCAGAATGTCAGCTGTCTGTTCACCTCATTGTTTCTTTTGCTGAGAAGAAGCTTTTTAGTTTGAATCCATCCATTTATTGATTCTTGATTTTATTTCTTGTGCTTTAGGAGTCTTGTTAAGGAAGTCAGGCCTAATCCAACGTGATAAAGATTTGGGCCTAGTTTCTCCTCAATTAGTCAAAGGCTCTGGTCTAATTCCTAGGACTTTGATCCGCTTTGAGTTGAATTTTGTGCATGGTGAGAGATAGGGTTTAGTTTCATTTTGCTGCATATGGATTTCCAGTTTTCCCAGCACCATTTGTTGAAGAGGCTATCTTTTCTCCAGTGTATGCTTTGGGCACCTTTGTCTAGTACGAGATAACTGTATTTATGTGGGTTTGTCTCTGTGTCTTCTATTCTATACCATTGATCTACATGTCTATTTTGGATCCAGTACCTTGCTGTTTTTGTTATTATAGCTTTGTAATATAATTTAAAGACTGGAATTGTGATGCCTCCTGATTCACTTGTCTTGTTAAGGGTTGTTTTGGCTGTTCTGGGTTTCTTATTTTTCCAAATGAATTTCATGATTGCTTTCTCTAGTTCTATAAAGAATGATGTTGGGATTTTAATTGGAAACACATTGAATCTGTATAGTGCATTGGGTAGTATGGCCATTTTAATAATATTGATTCTGCCTATCCAAGAGAATGGGAGGTCTTTTCATCTTCTAAGATCTTCTTCAATTTCTTTCTTTAGTGTCTTGTAGTTTTCATTGTAGAGGTCTTTCACTGCTCTTGTTAGATTGATTCCCAAGTATTTTATTTTTTGGGGGGCTACTATGAATGGGGTAGTTTTCTTAATTTCTCTTTCAGAAGATTCATCACTGATGTATAGAAATGCATTTGATTTGTGAGTATTGATTTTATATCCTGGTACTTTGCTGAATTCATTTATTAATTCTAGAAGTTTTCTGGTGGAATTTTTTCGATTCTCTAAGTACAGAATCGTGTCATCAGCCCAAACTGAATCAGGAGGACATACACAACTTAAACAGATCAATTTCAAGCAAGGAAATAGAAGATGCCATTAAAAGCTTACCAACCACTAAGAGCACAGGACCAGATTCTCAGCCGAGTTCTACAAGAACTTCAAAGAAGAATTAATACCAATAATCCTCAAATTATTCCATGAAATAAAAAGGAGGGAACCCTTCCACACTCATTCTATGAGGCTAGTATCATCCTGATTCCAAAATCAGACAAAGACACATCAAAGAAAGAAAACTTCAGACCAATATCCCTGATGAACATTGACACACAATTCTCAATAAAATCCTGGCAAATCATATACAAAAACATATTTAAAAAATTGTTCACCACGATCAAGTGGGTTTCACCCCAGGTATGCAAGGTTGGTTCGACATATGGAAATCAGTAAATGTAATTCATCACATCAATAGACTTAAAGAATCATATGATCATCTCTATAGATGTTGAGAAAGCATTTGATGAAATATAGCACCTCTTCATGTTCAAAACACTAGAAAAACTAGGGACCGTAGGAACGTACCTTAACATTGCAAAACCGAAAGCCAACATCGTCCTCAACAGGGAAAAACTGTTTTCTCATAAAAACAGGAACAAGACAGGGATGTCCTCTTTCACCACTTCTATTCAACACAGTCCTTGAAACTCTAGCCAGAACAATTAGAAGAAATTAAAGTGAGGAGCTGGGGTTGTGGCTCAGTGGTGGAACACTTGCCTCACAGGTATGAGGCCCTGGATTTGATTCTCAGCACCGCGTATAAATAAATAAATAAAATAAAGGTATTGTGTCCATCTAACACTAAAAAAATTTTAAAAAAGCAAAGGGATAAGAATAGGAAAAGAAGAAGTTAAACTATCAGTGGGGGCAGTTTTGAAAGTACCAACATGAAGCAAGTTCCAGTTTTCCTGTTGGATTGATAGTAAATATAAGAAGTCCGAAGTCCAGCCCTAACAGCCGAGTGCCTGATCAAGAGTCCTGGGCCGCTGCGTGTGAACTGCCCGGCGCAGGAACCCCTGTATCCCGCCCTGGGTGCGGGAGCGGCTTGGGCTGTTGGATCTGTTCGCGCCCTGAGCAAAAGTTGCTCTGAAGGCCAGTGTTGCGCTGTGAGTGGGGCCAGGGTAGGTGGCACGCGGTGCTTTGGAGGCTGTTCACCCGCCTCCCTTAGCCCAGGTCGGCTTGTTTGGGTTTTGTTTTTTTTCTAGTGGGAATTCTAGGTCTGGGGATTTGGGCTTTCAGAATTTCAACATTTAGGATTTTAATCTTCCAGGATTGTGATTTTCAGGATCTTGCTCTTCGGGGAATTTAGACTTTAAGAGAGTCTGTTCTTTGGGATTTTAACCTGGGGCTGTGGTGCTGGGGACCAGGTCTGCTCCCCTGGCTCTGGACCTGCAGTGCCTGGGCAGGGCCCCGTGGGAGCGGATGAGTGAGAGCACATGTTCTGTCTGCGCCGTCGCCTGGTGGACACCGATCACTCTCTAGCTAACTTTGTTCTAGAATTTGTCGCTCCATTCATCACTAGCCCCACAATGTTCTCTGACTATATGACATCAGGAATAACGGCAACTTGTCTAGAATTCCTTTCGCTTGAGAAAGTCTGGCAGACAATTGAAGTTATCTGTAAAAGCATCTACCAAAATAGTGCATGAATTTAGATGAGATCTTGGTTTAAATAAACTCGGGGCAGGGGAACAGCTCAGTGGTACAGTGGGTTGGGAGGACAGAGAAGGCAGTCCTGTGGACTTGGGGACATGGAAAGCTTACTCCTTTACCTGTTCACTTTACATGGAAAGCATTGGGGACTTACATGGAGCTCTCTAGGAAAGCTCACACCTGGGTACGAGTAAGCATCTGGCTAAGTACAGGTAGCATGCTCACTGGTCAGGCCAAGGGGCCCACACCTGAGAGAGATCCTGACTGTGAAAGCAGAGACAGTGATCCAGCATTGGGGCCTGAAAGGTGCAGGGGACTGACGGAGGGAGATGTGGGAGATCCTGGAAGCAGCTAGGATAACCCCTTGGATTAAGAACTTTATTTTCTAGTCAGTCCCCAGAGTTCTTAAAATAAGGTAATTAGGGTTTAATTGCCAATTTATGCCCTTACAGTTGCCAGACAATTATCTTGAATACGTGAATTGGGTGAGGTGGCTCCCAAAGGCAGAAGTGCCTAACTTCACTATTTCAAATAGCAGAGGCATGGGAATGCCTGTCAGCGGCAGAGTGCCTGCCGGCACACCCAGGCCTGGGTTCCCCGTCCCAGATGTCACAGGGTAGTGGTCTGCTGCAGAGCTGAGCCAGCCACAGTGGTCCTTCCTCATGGTCCTTACAGTCATGCTAGAGAGATTTCAGACATATTGCTCAGAGTCACAGATGTGAGTGTTTTGAAGGGACAGGGAGAGGGAATGGGGACACTTGCAAGGAGAAAGTGGGTCCTCTCAGAAAGGAGGATGGTGTGCCCTCCTGCACTTTGTTGGGGATCCCAGAGCAGTTTCAGAGAGTTCCTCCCAGTCACCTCCTGCCTGACAGTGGGACATCAGACTTTCTAGTCCCCACTGGGCATGGTAAATGTTCAGGACACTCTAGGTCACTTTGGTTCATGCTGACCAGTTCTAGTAGGAAACTGTTCCTACAGATTTTATGGTATGAGGAAATTATACTTATTTCCCAAGTTCTGGAACTTGGTCTGTGTAAGGGTTATGAAGTCCTCCCCCATACTCCCACCCCAGGTCAACTTGTGTTTTTCTTATCAGCATTTCAGACCTGCATTTCTCATGCAGGTAACCGGTTGTGTGCTAAGGAATGTAACATAGCCTATTGACACAAGCCAGGCAGTGCTGCGGGTGAATTGTTAAAAGAAAGCATGTGGGGGTTGGCACAGTGGGCCTGCTTTAGAGAATTATTCCCTGCCCCTCATGCTCCCATGGCTCAAGTCTGTCTGTTACTATCACCAGCATCAAGAAACAAAAGCAGAGGGCTGGGGATATAGCTCAGTTGGTGGAGTGCTTACCTCTCATGCACAAGGTCCTGGGTTCAATCCCCAGCACCACCAAAACAAAACAGCAACAATCAAAGCAGAAACAAACAAATACAAGAAAAGGAAATACTAGGGTAACATTGTTGAGTAGAACTTTCTCTGCTTATATTTAGCCCCAGGCTGCCGGTGTTTAGGACCCTGGGTTAGGGAAGGGTTCTAAACCCTTACCTTATTTTAAGAACTCTGGGGACTGACTAGAAAATAAAGTTCTTAATCCAAGGGGTTATCCTAGCTGCTTCCAGGATCTCCCTCTGTCAGTCCCCTGTACCTTTCAGGCCCCATGACCCTGACCTTCACCAGGCAGTACTTGGGGTGGGGCCAAGCCAACCCCCAAGGGAAAACAAGGAAGACCCATTCCCCAGTTCCAGACCCAGAAGCCTTTTAGGAAGGACCCAAAAGAGAAGGAAAGAAAGACGGAATGAGAGAAAGGGAAAGACAAATGTATTTGATTTCACATCCTGTGGAATTGACTGGTAGCAGTCCATTTGTCATGACCAGAGCCCAGAGAGCCCCCTCGCCTTGGGGTATGTGGTCAGGCGGGCTGCGTGGTCCTCACCAGGCAGTCCCAGGGCTGCCCTCATGGGGCAAGCATGAGCTCTGCTCCATTCCTACTTCCTCCAAGTCATAACTTAGTAACAAGCATGAGTAGAAATCTTTTATTTCCTGTGTGTTTTCCAGAGATGTGAGAGGCCACAGGTAAGGGCAAAAAGATCAAAGCGGCAGCAAACCATGCAAGTCATTTCAGGCTTTTATTCAGGAACAGGATTCATCTGCGAAGGTGGTGGTGGACCCATTCTCCTGGTGGAAAATGAGCCACTGAACAAAGAAAGGGACTGGGGTTTTATAGGTTTATGTTGGGGGTAGCGTAGTGGAGACCTGCTGGTTCTCTCGGGGCTAGAATTTGGGGCTAGTTCCATAAATCAACGAAGTGGTCAGTTTTAGTGCCCAGGGATTCGGGCTCAGGGGTCAGGGTCCTGCGAGCTGCAGACCCAGTGTCCGGGCCTGGCCTGGTGGGCACTCTGCCCTTATCTGCAGTTAGTCTCAGGGAAACATTCATCAGGAGGGAGGGGTGTTAGCACAGAGCTATTTGCTTCTTCCCTCAAGCTACACTGTTTTCAATTCTCATTACCTATTAACAGGGAGATAATGAGAAAGAAAGGAATTGTAGTGTGAGGAGACAGGAAAGACGGCAGCCACCTAGGCAGGCTCTGCGTCTGAAACGTGAATCTTAACAATATACAAATTGGAAAAGGTGTCTTTTTTTACCTATGAATTTCCAGAAACCTGTTAAAATTCCCCTTGGGTCTCCATCATTGTTGTTTGACAGAGTCTAGTAAACTAGGACTCACAGCTTAAGCACTGATAATAAATAGAAATTTAATATAAGTTAGAAAACTAAAGTAATTTTTCAAAACTGTTATTGAAATACATTGGTAGGCATAACATGTAATTAATGTTATTTTGTCTGAATATGTTTATTTTTAAGTTTTATGTGTTATTTAGATGCATGTTTTACATTTTTTATTCCATTTTTTGTTTTTGAAATTAAAGTATTTTTCTTAATTTTTTTAAAGGAACGTCTTAAAGATGTCAAATATGATGATAAACTCTTCTCTCATTTGTCACTTGAATTGTCAGACCGAATACTGTCAGCAGTCAAAGAATTTGGGTTTCACCGTTATAAGTTCATTATAAAAGTATTATTTATTCAAAAGACTGGTCAAGCAATAAACGTAAGTGCCCACAGACCCCACACCTGCCCTTAGAACCAGGAGGTGTCCTCTCCGGAGGGGTCTGGTGTTCACTGTGATGATCCCTAAGCACTTCAGGATCCTGAGGTGCCTCTTGGATGCAAGGATAATTTTGTTAAGTATGCTTTATCTTACTGTAAATGAAGTGGAAAGTGCTAGCCTAGATGTAGCATTTTCTATTAATAATTTATTAAATTGCAGAGTTATCCTGTTTCTCAGTCATACCAGGTTAATATCATTTAAGTTAATTAGCCAGTACATTTATTTGAGGTATGAATGTGTGTTGAGTACTGAAGAAAATAAGAAGAACTAAAGACACGGGCCAGGAGGTTCGAGGAGCTTTTACTACAATCAAGGAAGTGAAGCGTCTCAGTGTGGAGTCTGAGGAAACTGTGCCACGGTGCAGAAAGCACTGCCAGAGCCCGGGTTTCCAGTCCACAGTGGCCTTGGGGCAGCACCCATGGGCTCAGGACAGACGTCAGTGTGGAGCCAGGCTGTCAGTTACGTCATGTGTAAACGAGCTGGGACCACGGGCCGGGGAGTCTGAGTCTCTGGGGAACCGATCAGGACAGAAGGGGCTGCAGAAGAAGCAGATGGAAACCTGCAGAGGCTTCACTGTGGAGGGAGCTGCGTCCTGAAGCACAGGCAGGATGTGGGCAGAGGGAGGGTGGGGCCACACAGAAGCCAGGGAGAGGCACCTGGCTCCCCAGGGGAGTTCTGCCACGGCTAACACGCAGAAGAGGAAGATGCTAGATGGCGTTTGGGAGGGTGAACCGAGTGTGCCAGAGGGCTGCCTGGGATTGCCTGGGGAAGGGAAGGCCCTCTGATGTCCAGAAGAGGAGAGGCCCAAGCTGTGCCAAGGACACCTGGGAACTTTCCAAGCTGAGGGTACTTGGACCCCAGGTCCAAGGCAGGATGACCTTGGCCTGCTGTTTGACAAGTGTGTTCTTGCATCAGCTTGTGGAGAGTAGTGTGATGTGGAGGGGACGTGTATCATCCAGTACAACACAACAGTAAACTGCCCCAGAACCTAAGAGTTTGACACAGTAGGCAGCTGTCCACCCAGCCCAAACCAGCTGCTGTTCTGCTGCTGGTCCCAAGGATGGACTTGTCGGCCTCTGGTGACTTTACTGGGCCTGGTGGTCCAGAAGGCCTCTTACATGTGTGACGGCTGATGCTGGCTGCTCACTGGGGAACCTAGATTCCCCCAGATGTGAGTCTCTCTTCTGGGGATGGAGCAGGCTTTCTTCTGTAGCATTCCAGGAGGGCGAGAGCAGAGAGTGAGACCTCTGGTGGCTTCCTTGGAAGTTACACAAAGTCACATTTTGTTCACAGCGAATAACAAGGCTGACTCCTATTTAAGGGGTGAGGAAACAGAATCAACCTCTTGATAAGAGAAACCACAAAGAATTTATGGTCATTTTAGATCCATTGCTGAGAAGCGAGCTATGGTGTGACAACGTGTGGCTTTGAAAGCAGAGAGGGGAGCTGTTGAAGTCACCTCTTCCACAGGTGACTGACTGCCTGTTGGTATCAACTGCCTATGGCTTCTTCTCCCAGACAAGGTCCTAAGAGACTTTTGGATGGAATTCTCTTAAGGATGGGAAGTAGGGTTCCTTACCATGTTCATACCCAGTGGAGTATGCTATATACAGAGCTACTAAGCTCCCAATTAGGGCTTCTGTCCCTGTCCCAGGACACACTGTAAGAAGACTACAGCCTTCAGCAAAGAAGGGGACCAAGCAGCACCCCTCCTGGTCTCTTCATGAGAGGGAAATACAGCCTTCTAAGTTGTTGATGCACTATTTTAAAAAACTAGTGTGGATTTTAAAATGACTTCTTAATATGCTCAAAGTTGATCTTTTAAAAATCTCTCTCACAGATTGCCAGCAGATGGATCTGGGACGTTGCTTGGGACAGCTGGGTAGAAGCGAAGCATGAGACGGAATCTTACGTGGCACTGGCCTTGGTGTTCGCTCTCTACTGTGAATAGCTCCTCACATGTACAAGACAGCGCTCTCCCGACTTTTCAAAAATAAATGAAACATGTATGTTTGTGATCCTCATAGTTCTGATCAGCTACATTCTTTCCCCAACTGAAGCTTCTTCATTGTATTCTTTTAACGACAAACATGCAAAAGCTAGACTTTTACATTTATACTTACTAGTTATATTAACATTATCTGACCCCAAAGTAGTATAAGAGGTGGATGTAGATACATAGGGAAATATTCATCATTCTTTTTTGATTTAAGAAAACTATAATTTGCTAAAAAAGATTAAGATGCAGCCTTGTAAAATGTCTAATGAAGTAGATGTCAAGATACATTTTGGGAAACTTTTAAGGGTAGCTTTGTTTTGAGATATTTTAATATTTTGTATTTGTTCTTCTGAAAGAAAAACCAAGTTTGAAAGAAAGATGTTAACGTATTTAGTGTTTCACCAACTAATAGTTTCCCTCTCCAATCAGAACGCTTAAAAATGTGCAGTGCTTCTGGCGGTGGTCTGTTAGGCTATTTTTAGATGCAAGAACTGAGAAACCTCACACAATTAGAAATAGGAACACTTAATTTCCCAGGCATTCAATCAAGGATCCAGGTTTTTTGGTCTTCCCACTCATATGTCTTCCCACTCATCTGTGTTGGTGGGATGTCATCACCTTCCTGTGACAGTGTCAGAAATGACTCACGCCTTGGGACTGGGCTGGAGAACTCCCCCCCCCCCCCCCCCCCCC
>PVHX01017178.1:0-23074 GCA_004024805.1 Geosciurus inauris | reverse complement strand
GCCCTGCCTCTGCTCCTGGCTTCATGGGGCTCCTGCTTTCAACTCAGCAGCTTTTGGGTGTCTTTCCAGACCCACCCTAACAGCCCATCACTGCGATGGATCCCGTACAAGCTCTGCACACACCTTTGCTCCTCTTCACCTGGGGGACTCTTTCCTGAGTGGACCCACCATCTACTTTGTTCAACCCAGACAACAAAACTGGACTGAGAAAACCACAAAACCAGACTAGCTGCACTTTAAATTCGTGACCACTGGCTTCAGTAGACAAACCCCACCTGGTGTCCTATTGATTTTTTTTTTCCTGCTCTCTGTCACGTTTTCTTTTTTTTAGTTACAGATGGACATACCTTTATTTTCTTTATTTAAGTTTATGTGGAGCTGAGGATGGCCCAGTGCCTCACACGTGCCAGGCAAGCACTCTACCAGGGAGCCCTAGCCCAGCCCCTCTGACTCTCTCTTTTCCCTCAGACTCTCTGTGTGCCTTTCCTATTCACCTTTAGCTGAGGTGTTTCATTAAGGAAGGTAAAATCCTTCACTGTTCAGTCACCAGACCCCTGAGCTGTGTGCTGCCTTCCTGTCAGTGGGTGGGGGTGCCCCCTGGGGTCTCACTGCCCTTCCTGACTTGGGCAGCCGCTCGCTGGCAGCTTTCTCTATTGCCTTTCCACACTTTCAGGGGTGTCTTCACCTTGGCTCTGGTTCCTGCCTCGCATTCCCTCCTCAACCCACTCCAATCTCGTTTCTGAGCCCCAATCTACTGAAGTCCAGATGCACGGTTCCAAGTGGGTGTTACTTTGCCCTCCTTTTGCTCAATTTGTGATTGACATAGTTGACCAGTCCCTCTTTCTGAAACGGTTCAGAGCTTCCAGTGCCTGGCAGTGAGCTATCCTCCTTCGCCTTCCCCACGTCACTGGGGCTTCTTCCCCGCTAGCTACACATTCCATGTGACCTCAGACAGTTCTGTTTTTCCCTCCATTACTGTATTGCCAGTGTCTAACTCAGAGCTTAATTTAGTAAAAATAAGGCAGTATTCAGTGAATGGATGATAACTTATATCTCCATCACTTAGCATAGTTCTTAGTTATTGGTAGGCCATGAAAAAATTCTTGTGAAATAGTTATTATTCTCATCCTACAATGAGGCAATGGAGGGCCAGAGAGATTAAATAATTTACCTCTGATTACACAGACAATAAATGGCAAAGCTGGAATTCAAACCAGTCTTGACTCTGCATCTTGGTTTTCTGCATTAAATCATACTGTTAACCTGTATATCTCATCCCTAATTCCTAGAATCCATCCACCTTCATTTATGCTATTTCCACACCAGTTGGAATGATCGATGAACCATAATATGACAATTTTCCCAACCCTCAGCTTCTTTTGGGCTTGGAACCCAATTTCCATTTCTAATTGCATATCTAACTGCATCTGTCCCACCTGACTTTTGAGACACCTTTCAAATTCTATGTCAACCCTAAAGTTTTTTTTTTTTCTTTTTCTTTTTTTTTGGTACCAGGGATCGAACTCAGGGGCACTTAACCACTGAGCCACATCCCAGCCCTTTTTTGTATTTTATTTTGAGACAGGGTCTCACTGAGCTGCTTAGGGCCTGGCTAAATTGCTGAGGTTGTTTTTGAACTCCGAATTCTCCTGCCTCAGCTGTCGGCATTACAGGCATGCCACTGGGCCCTGCGACCCTGAAGTTTTAGTTTCTCTAGTTGTGAGTAAATTTTCTCCCATCTAAGCTGCCTGTAAGTACAATTAATATATTTGTAGCATTCTCTTTTGACTTGAAGCTGCCGGGGAAGGGGGCTGGCATGACCACCCAGGACAGGGATCTAATCCATATGGTGTTTCCTTTATATTTTGTCTTGAATTCTCGAAGCTGAATCAGTATTCATTGACTTGTAGTTTGTTTTAAATCATATTCGGTCTAGGGAAAGAGTAGAACTAAATAACACATTTTTTTTTTAAGCTATGAATTTATCCAGAGAATCCGACAGAGGTTCCTCCTGGTCAATGAAGAGAATTTTGGGGAAAGATGCCCTTTTTTTTGTGGCAGATTCTTTTTGAGTACGATCTACACACTCGAGGACAGCGCAGTTTTGACTCCATCTTTCTTCCATGGACTTCAGGCCATTTTCTCAGGTGCGTGCTTTGTAGGACCAGGAGCTGGTCTGCAAGAAAGCACAGCAGTGAGAAGTTTAAGGATTTTCAACTGTGGGCAAGGCCATCTCCCATAGCATGCAAGTGGGGAAGGCAGGAAAGGGCTGGCTGGGAGACAGGAGCGTTAGGGTTTGCGCCTTCTTTTAGGCCATCTGTGGGCAGCGCCAAAGAGAGGAGGCGCGCACTTCAGAGCTGAGGCTTTTTGGTTGCCACACACTGGCCCAAGGGGATCCCAGGTTATCCTCTCAGGCCAGGGGATCCCGGGGGCCTTGCAGAAAAGGGCAGGCGATGGTGCCCTAGCAGTCCTGGGGATCCAGTGAGCCTCACACGATTGGGGATGGAGCCCTAGGAGGCCTGGGGACCCAGGGGTCCTCGCACGATCGGGGTTCGGTGCCTCCCGAGCTCCGGCGCACCCTCTCCGCGCGGCAGTGTGCCGGCGCCTAGCCGCAGCGCCGAGATGCCTGCGGACCAGGGCGGACGAGGGCGGACGCGGGCTCGCGTCCTCTCCGCGCGTCCCTGTTGGCCCTGCAGCGCCCTCCGTGGCGACTCCGGCTAGGGTCCCGCGGCGCGGACGCCGGGGCGGGCAGGGACCGCGCCGCCCTCAGCCTTCCGCCGGCCTCGGGCATCACCGCGCAGCGGGCGGCGGCGGCCAAGAACAAAGGTGCCCGCAGCCCGGAGGAGGCCCCGGGCCGGGCGCGGGGAGGGGGAGGAGGAGCCCCGAGGGGGCGGGGCCCGGGGTCGGGGGCGGGGCGGGCCCGGAGGGGCGGGGCCCGGGGTCGGGGGCGGGGCCCGGGCGGGGCGGGCGCCGGCGGGGAGGGGGCGCCAGGGGGCGCCGGGGGGCGCGGGCGGCGGGCGGCTGGCGCGCGGAGGGCCGGGCCGGGCCGGGGGCGCGGGCGGCGGGGCGGGGCGCGGCGGAGGCGGGGCGGCCGGGCTGGAGAGCGGCGCGGGCGCGGGCGCGGGCGGCGCGGCGGGCGGGCCTGCGGGCGCGGCGGGCGTGAGCGGCGCGGCGCGGGGCCCGCGGCGTCCGGGCGCGCTGGCGGCCATGGCGGTGGCGCTGGCGGGCCGCGGGGCGCGCGGCGGCAGGGGCCGGCCCCCGGGCGGGCGGGCGGAGGGGGCGGGGCCGGGCCGGCGGGCGGCCCGCGCGGCGGCGGCGGCGGCGGCGGCGGCGGCGGCGGCCGGGACCAGGCGGCGGCGGCGGCGGCGGCGGCGGCGCGGGGCGCTGGGGCTGATGGCGGCGGCGGCCGGGCCCGGGGCGGCGCTGTCCCCGCGGCCGTGCGACAGCGACCCGGCCACTCCCGGAGCGCAGTCCCCAAAGGTGAGGAGGCGACGGCGGGGCCCAACGTCGGCGCGGCGGGCGGGGCGGGCGGAGGCCCGAGGCCGGAGGCCCAGGGCCGGGGCGCAGGCCGCCCGCCGCGCCGGCCGAGCAACAAGTGCGCGGCCCGGAGCGGCGTCCTCGGCCCCCGCGCTCGGGGCGGCGCTGGACGGGCGCGGGCACCCGGGCGGCAGGGCGGCAGGGCGGCAGGGCCCCGCCCGCCCGCGTCCGAACTTGGGAAACTTGGCGCCGCTCCCGAGGCGGAGGCTCGCCGTTCAGTCACCGCCGACAGCGGAGAACGGCGGAGGCGAGATGAATGTCCCCGCGGGAGCGAGGGCTCCTACGGAAGTCGCTCGGTCGCCGGGGCCGCAGGGTGTCGCCGATCTTACGGGACGTCCCGGACTCGCGGGCAGGCGCGGCCCGAAGCCCGCCCTGCGGAGCCGGGCCGTGCGCTGCCCCGACGGCGCTGCCCGGAGTGCTGGCGGCCCCCGCGGTGCCCTGCCGGGTCCGCGCTGTGGCTCTTCCTGTCCCGGCCGAAGGTGTCCCAGAGGCCCTCCAGTGAGGGCAGCTGCTCGTTAGTCTTTCCACCACGCGGAGCCTCACCTGGAGGGCTTGATGACCAGGAGGCGCTCCCTGGATCCGGAGGTGGAGACCACCCATAGCTGCAATGCGAATATCTTGGCTTTGCACATCGAGGGTTTTTTTGAACATGTACTTCTTTACCAGTTTCATGGTTACGAATAAGTTCTTACGGTTTAATCCCATTCCATTGTATATTGAGAAAGATACTTCAGTGTCTCTTTCTCTACAAAAAGGCAAGCTGACCATGTTTACCTTACGTAATTATATATTTGCGTAGATTTCTTAGAAGTAAATTTAGTTTGTACAGCATATGAAATTATGGTTTCAGCTTTCTTGAGGTTTCTACATTTTATTTTTGTTTTTGTCTACTTTTTTAAAAAATATTTTTGTAGTTGTTGATGGATCTTTATTTTATTCATTTATTATTTATATGTGGTGCTGAAGCTTGAACCCAGTGCCTCAGGCATGCTAGCCAAGTGCTCTACCACTGAGCCCCAGCCCCAGCCCCGGTTCTTGTCTATTTTTAAATGTATGAATTTTTTAGTCAAACAAAAGAATATGAATAAATTGACATAAAAGTCCTTAAAAGTGGACTGGGATTGTGGCTCTGTAGTAGAGCACCAGTGTAGCATGTTGGAGGGTCTGGACTCCATCCCCAGCATCACACATCTGTCTCTCTCTCACATGCACACAAAACTGACAACCCCCCTTGCCCCTAAGGGGGGGGGGCAAGAAAGAAGATGATCAAATCCTTAAAAGTGCTCAAAGACACTTGAGTGCTAACCTGAATTCCACCTGGACGACTAAATATGAAGCATTGCAGTTGTGATGCCATTCAATGTAAATTTTGGGAAAATGTTTCGAATCTTAAAAGGGACTATTGACGCTGTTAAACTGCTTATTTTTTGAGAACTGAAGAAGAGACTTTTATGTATTTTACTATTTGGAAAAGACTCTGTGAATTCCTGCCTGCTGGAGACATTTGAGAGTTTATGATCACCATGATCATACTTTGAAACTAACATTTATCACACTGTTATTTGCTACTCTTTGTCCTAAGTACTTTCTAGAGGTTAACTCATTTAATCCTTGCATTAGCTACATGATAAGGGCACTATTATTGCTCTAGTTTCTTGGAGAGCTCACAGGAAATAGCCACATGGGGAGAGGGCAGAGTCCAGTGAAACGCCCTGGGCAGTCTCCCCTGGTATTCCTCACCACTGTTCCTGCCTTTTGATTTTCTTTTGCAGGTTGATTTTCAGTTTAAAATGTAACAAGAGGATTGTGGTGTTTAACAGTTGTTAGAAGCTACAGTACCTTGGGGGGAAAAATCTGATTTTTAGACCTCAACTCTTGGCTAATATGTAAATACATCACTTTTCTAACATCTGATACCTCATGCATTCCCTTGATGGAATTGTTGAACTTAACACCTTGATACTGTCAAGGAATGTATTGCATTAAAGATGTATAAATAGCTCCTTTTTGGATACAAGTATATGATTGATAGTGCTTATTAGGATGTATTTTTGCCCAATTTTTGCAATGTAAGGAAAATGTGGTTAGGATTCCTAACGTATTTTTAGCCCTCTCTCCTTTTCACAAGAATGCAAATGCCTGAAGCTGTGGATTAGAATAGTCAGTGAACCTGTTCTAGGTTGAGTTAAATGCTGTGCCGGTCTGGTCCGTAGCCCCGCCCCATGGCTTGAGTAGGAGGGTTCCCTTCAGCTTCAGAGTGCTGCAGCCGCTAACAGTTGGTAAGAAAGTGAAAGTGGAGCCAGAAACTCAGGTTAATGGAAAACTTTCTTACTTGGTTTGAGGATCAGTTTTTAGTTTTGTTCTAAGTCTTGCTTATGCCAAATTCTTAGTCCCTTTTAGTTACAGTAGGAGATTAATATTTGTGTAACTAGTTGTCCTTAGGAAGCCTTTCACTTGATGAAACTCTTTGCAAGCCTGGAAAGGTAACACGGTTATTCTTGTTTACTATTCAGTCTCTTATTTGTTGTTATTTTTGGCTCTTTTGAATGTGTAGGGTGATAATGAAGATGATTCCAATGATGGGACCCAGCCATCCAAAAGGAGGCGAATGGGCTCCGGAGACAGCTCGAGGAGCTGCGAGACTTCAAGCCAGGACCTGGGGTACTGCCACTCTGCTGCTCAGTGTTTGCTGTGACGTTCCCTTGTTTACATCAGCGCTGTCCTCCTCTCTCCTCCCAGCCCCAGCTCTGGCAAAAAAGTCATTAAACAATTGTAGAATATTTTCTTCCTGTTTTACAATGTAACTCCACAGTTGATTTTGCTAATGAATGCACTTAAGAAATCATGATAAAATATTTAAATACATAAAATTCATCATTTTAATTCTTCTTAAGTGTGCAGATAGTGGCATTAATTACATTTACGTGCTGTGCTGCTGTTGCTGCATCATTTCCAGATGTTTTTTTGTACCCATAGTGAAGCAGAAACTCCATTCCTCCCTCCGTCCAGCCCCTGGCGGTTGCCATTTTGCTTTCAGTCTTTGTGAGTTTGATGGCCCTCGATACCGCATACAGGTGGAACCATACCGTTTTTGTTTGTGTGTGTGTGACTTTTTCACTGAGCATCATGTCTCCAGTTCATCCATTTGTTGCATATGTCACAATTTCCTTTTTAAGTTGGAAGAGTATTTCATTGTGTGCATATGCTGCATTTTGTTTATTTATTCGTATGTTGGTGGACTTTTGTGTCATTTCTACCCTGTGGTTGGGGTGGATAGTGCTGCAGTGAACACTAGCATTCAGAGTCCCCTAGGAGTGGATAGCTGGATCATAGGGTAATTCTGCGTTTAGCTTTTTGAGGAATTGCCAATCTGCCCACAGTGGCTGAAGCATTCTGCGTTCCTCCCAGCAATGCAGTCTCCTGTTTCTTCACATCATTGCAATTTTGCTGTTCTCTCTCTCTCTCTTAGTAATAATTATCCTAAAAAGTGTGAGGTGAGACTCTTACTGATGTTGGCTTGCATTTCCGTAATGACTGGAGATGTTGAACCTCTCTTCTTGTGCGTAGTGGTCATTTTCAGCTTCGGAGAAGTGCTCTTCTTGGTCCATTTGTTATTTCGGTCACTTTTTGTGGCTGAGTTTCAGGAGTTTTTCTTTTCTTTTTTTCCCCATGTATTCTGGATATTAATCCCTTACCAGATAAACCTCCAAATTACTTGTTTTTTGTTTTTGTTTTTCCTTCTGGGCTTTTGGTGTCATGTCTAAGAACCCAATGGGAAGTCAGAGTTCTCTAGTGAGCTCTTCTATTTCGTTTGCTGACTGTATTGAGTTGCCCTCTAATGTGATAAGAGGTGGTGTTCAGCAGGTGGCATCCCGCTGCCCAGCCCAGCTCTGGGAACACTGTTTACTTCAGTTGCTGTGTGAACAGATAGTTGCCGTCAACAGTGTCTCCTTCCTACCCCTCAGGTAGAAGTCGGATTGGCCCAGGTCCTGAACTCTGCACTTCCTGCAGGTTTGAGAGAATGCCATGCACTGGCATCTTCAAACTAGGTTCATTCTTTTCTCCTGGGTCTGTGGAGTATATGTAAGAACAAAGAATCATGGTAATAGTTGAATTCATTGAGAAATAGATCTTTAGGGTCCTGCCTTCTCAGCTGCTGGTGGCTCACTGAGCAGCAGACCAGAGTCAGAAGTTGCTTCTAGTCCACCTTGTGTGGACGAGATACTTGTAGTGAGTGTTAAGCTGGAAAGACCAAATTCAGAGCTTGTGTTGTGCGATTCCAGTTACTGCTGCCGTTTGTAGCGCTCTCCACTCTTGGTTTGCTCTGAAGTCTCATGAACTGATTTAAAAGCAAAATGAGAAAGGCGAACTTCCTTTGGAAAAGTACTGGCTTTTGTGACATACAGAAAATGGTATTTTCAGAGTGTCTTTTTGATGTGATATTCCAGATAATTGTTTCATAATTTTCTTTTTTAAAAAATATTTTTTTAGTTGTTGATGGGCCTTTATTTTATTTATTTATATGTGGTGCTGAGAATCGAACCCAGTGCCTCACACATGGTAGGCAAGCATTCTGCCACTGATCCACAACCCAGCTCTTCATAATTTTCTTTTATAAACACGAAATCAAGTCATAACAAGAATTTAAGTATTTAAGTAGTTTTTAAATGGCCTCAGAAATAAAGGTGATTAAAATTAAGTAGAAGGCACACTTAAGGAGTGACATGTTTTTCTGCTTAGCTTCAGTTACTATCCAGCTGAAAATCTGATCGAGTACAAGTGGCCGCCCGACGAGACTGGGGAGTACTACATGCTTCAGGAGCAGGTCAGCGAGTACCTGGGCGTGACCTCCTTCAAGCGGAAGTATCCAGGTACTTCAGTCTTAGTTTGTGCAGTGGGTTATGTCCAGCTGCCAACTGGTACACTTCTTTGCCACAGCCTCCGGGTTCTGGGTCCTGGTGTGTGAGCAGCTGGCGGGGCCTCATGGTGCGCTTTGCCTGGCTCCATGCCCAGCCTCCTGTGCCGGGGCTTGTGTTCTTGTGCTTGCTGACTTCCAGTTACTGCTGTCATTCAGCTTTTTAAAATTTTTTTGGTTGTAGAAGGACACAATACCTTTATTTTATTTATTTGTTTTTATGTGGTGCTGAGGATCGAGCCCAGTGCCCCATGCATGCTAGGCAAGTGTTCTACCACTGAGCCACAGCCCAGGCCCTGCTCTCCACTCTTGATTCATTCTGAAGTTTCATAAACTAATTTAAAGGCAAAACGAGAAAGGTGAATTTCCTTTTGGAAATCCTAGAAAGAATCATCGTGTGGTCATGAGTGTCAGGTCATTCCCACCATCGTTCCTTGGGCTTAGGATGCTGATACGAGAAAGGCTGCTCCTGGGGAACTGTGTTCATGGGCTAGGTTATGTTACCTGCTTACTTTGGATTATTCTGTTTTCAGTTTCATTTTACTTGTTTCTTGAATTCTTAGGATTTTTGTGTAGTTCCCTTGATAATTCTTGGAATGTGTAATATTACATTTTTTAAAAAATCAAGTTTTTTAAGCTTTTACGAGTTTTACCAATGTATAATATTTCACTATTTTTAATTACCTTTTGTTCTTTTCTTGGAGATTTAGAGAGACGAGATTTGTCTCATAAGGAGAAGCTCTACCTGAGAGAGCTGAATGTCATCACAGAGACTCAGTGCACTTTAGGTAATGAAGGGCTTTTTGTGAATTTTTCCAGCTGAACGTTCAGAGGTAATCGTGGATGAGTGGCTATCTCCTTTCCTCAGCTATCTACAAAACTAATAAAATATACTGAACTATTTAAATTCCAAATCATTTATTTTTGATAATTAAAATGCAAAGGAGAATGAAGCTTATATTTTATATCAATTTTTTTTGATAATTGTCACAGAACTTTTAAAAAGTATCATGTGTAAAATATGTGATTTTTTGGAAAAAGTGTAGATCCATCTCTATTTCTTGTGCATCGCTAGGGATTTAACCCATAGACTTTTTTTTTTAGTTGTCAATGGACCTTTATTCTATTTGATTTTTATGCAGTGCTGAGGATTGAAACGAGTGCCTCACACGTGCTGGGCGAGCTCCACCGGAGCCGCAGCCCGGCCCCGAGCCGCAGCCCGGCCCCGAGCCGCAGCCCATCACCTCCTGACAGGCGCTGCAGCTGCGGTTCAGTCTTGCATGCTCACCGCCTGCTTCGTCTGTGGTCTCCTTCATGAGCCTTTTCTTGTAACGTGGCTGCTTTTTAATATAATGTAGATTTGTGAGAATTCATTTTGGCAATTGGTAAAATCTGATATACTGAGTTTTGGAAAGTATCTTCATAATTACAAAATTATGTATGTTTAGGTGCTGCTAAGATTTTTGAGATTTGACTTGAATTGGTTGTGTATATGCAGTATGTGGAATTTGGTATTTTCTTACACCTCTGGTGTCCTATATTGGTGGTTTGTGTACATCATAGTTTAACAGTCATTTCTAAGTAAAGGAATATATGTTTGTAATGCACAGACTATAAGAGAAATTCATTTGGTTAAACAGTTGGTTTGTCTTTGAAAGATAGTTATTCTTTTTAATTGCTTGTTTTTTTGTTGTGAATTAAATTTTATTTTTAAATGTATTACAATACTTTGCTTTGACTATTTTAAAATCTTTTAAATGTAGTTTGAAGGATAAGGTAATTTCAAACAGTAGTTTTTGTTCACCTAGACTCAAAAGAGCTTTGTTCACCTTTCTTTTGTCTGTAATAGGTTTGACAGCATTGCGCAGTGATGAAGTGATTGATTTAATGATAAAAGAGTATCCAGCCAAGCATGCTGAATATTCTGTCATTCTGCAAGAGAAGGAACGTCAGCGAATTACAGATCATTACAAAGAGTATTCTGTAAGCAGTTGAGGTGCCTGGCATCTTTTATTTATTTATTTATTTATTTATTCATTTTTTGTTTATTTTTTTGTACCAAGGATTGAACTCAGGGGCACTCGACCACTGAGCCACTCCCCAGCCCTGTTTTGTGTTTTATTTGGACAGGGTCTCACTTGCAATTCTCCTGTCTCAGCCTCCCAAAGTGCTAGGATTACAAGCGTGCGCCACTGCGCCCGGCTGCCTGGCACCTTTTTGTTTGGGTTTGGGACACTGATGTTTTGTAAAGTTATGTGTGACTTCCAACTTCAGTCTTTTTATTTCAGCAAATGCAACAACAGAACACTCAGAAAGTTGAAGCCAGCAAAGTGCCTGAGTACATTAAGAAGGCTGCTAAAAAAGCAGCTGAGTTTAACAGCAACTTGAACCGGGAACGCATGGAAGAAAGAAGAGCTTATTTTGACCTGCAGACACACGTAGGAGGACTTAGATCTAGGAGTCCCCTAGCCCAGCCACTGCTCATTATTGCAGTAGTGATCTCCCCTTTGATATCACTACTTTTTGATGCCAGCTGTGTCCTTTCCTCTCTAGAAAACATGGTTTTAATGATGTTCAGCTTGCTTTTTTGTGGGGGTGAGATTCTTTCGCTTTATAGTTGATGCTCTGCTG
The DNA here is from genome assembly GCA_004024805.1 of Geosciurus inauris. Classification (NCBI taxonomy): domain Eukaryota; kingdom Metazoa; phylum Chordata; class Mammalia; order Rodentia; family Sciuridae; genus Geosciurus; species Geosciurus inauris. The sequence goes on along the minus strand of PVHX01017178.1, from coordinate 11,991 downwards.
AATAGCTGCCTATGTAACCTGCTCTGTGTCCCAGGTGATCGTGAGAGATTTACATATAATTCATTTAATTCTCACAGTAAACCACCTGAGGTTGCAACTCTTGTAATTTCATTTCATGGAGGAGGAGGTTGACCTTCAGAGGGGTTTTATAAGCTGCCCAGGTCGCGACTGTTGTGTGGTCAGCAAGAGATGTCTTGCCTTTCTTCAGAGACCATCCTGGTGGGCAGGCAGCCCAGGTGCTCACGTTGTCCTCTTGAGCCATAGCTCTCACTGTCACCTGCACTGTTGGCTCCTTTGTGGGGTGGAGGGTGCATGCAGCAGCCTGCACTTGGGCTGCTTTTCCTGGAGCCTGGGTTCCCGTTGTGGAATCAGTTTGCCCTTCTTTGTTGATACAGGTTATCCAGGTTCCTCAAGGGAAGTACAGAGTGTTGCCAACTGAGCGGACAAAGGTCAGTTCTTACCCCGTGGCGCTCATCCCCGGACAGTTCCAGGAGTATTACAAGAGGTATTCTGGTAGTTTTCATCACCATGGGTCACAGACCCTTAGCATGGGCCTCCTAATGATTTTGGGGTGTGTAAACAGCACTTCAAGATGGTGTGTGGGATTCACGTCAGTATTCTTCATCCTCCCTGGTTCTGTGGTGAAGAACCCCCATCAGCCAGAGTCTGGATACTGGAGAGTGGCCTGAACTGTCCATGGCCCCACTCGTCCCACATGGGTTTGTCACAGACAGTGGTCACGCGTTCTGTAGCACCCTCGTGGCCAAGGCTGTGATCCATGCCCAGCAGCATTGGCAGCACCAGGAGTCCTGTTGGAGACGGGGACTTCCAGCCCAGCTGCGATGCATGCTCAGCCTGCACATGAACCGTGCTCACGTGGCTCACGGGCAGATCAGTCTGAGCAGCACTGACTCAGACAGCAGAGGAGGTTAGAGAAGAGCCGTGCTCGGAGGGCATCGACACATGGGTGCCCTCCACGTTGCGGATGGGGCCTGGCTGCTGCTGCCACCCTGCCTACCAGCAGTGCGGCTTGTCCCACTTCCTAGTGTGAGTGCAGCACCGCAGCAGCAGCAAAACCTGGGTTCATGGGTTCATGTTGTTGCATAACCTCAACTTTTCCTCCAGCTCTAAACTTACTCTAAACAACACATAAAAACAGGATTTATATTCATTAGAGAATATAATTTACAATAGAGTAGAGACTCATACTTGAAGGTCAAGTTAAAATCTCGGGCAGAAATTTTAATTTTTAGGTTTTTTTTTTGGGGTCAGCCAGTCATCAAAAGTCATGTGCCAGTCTACCAACCCTTTACTTTCTGGTGTGCTGTTTTAGTTGAAGGAGGTGCTGGTCCATTCCCTGCCTGCATGAGGTCTCTCCCGAGGGTGAGACGGAGATGTCCCTGAATATTGACAGGCAGGTGTGTGCCGTCCGCCCTTAGAGGAGGGACAGTCAGCCTGTAGCTGCAGGCAGAGTAGATGACTCAGTGTAAGAGCACGTGCTGCACACTGAAGCGATTTGTTGTTGGGAATTGTTTCTTGTTGTGTTTCCAGTGCTACTCCTGGATCCATGTGCCTGCGTGTGTAGCACGTCTGTTTCAGGGGCCGCTGAGGTGCGCGCTGTGCGGCTGTGCGCTCCTCTGCTCACGTTGTCATCTGTTTTATGTGGTTGAGGGTAAAGCGGGGAGACTTCACCTTTTTATATTAAGAGTAAAATGCATATTCATTCAGCAGCTTAGCGAGGCCTTGTATCAAAATAAAAAATACAAAGGGCTGGGGATGTGGGTCAGTGGTGAAGCTCCCTGGTACCAAAGGAAAAAAATGCATATTCTACATGATTAGTGAAAAAAATGTGAGAATATTCAGGTTTCTTATTTATTACCCCAACCTAATGATGGAAAAAAAAATAATTATTTCTGATCATTTTTCGGGAAAGTGTTGGACTGAGAGACTTCAGGCTGTTCCTGCTGCTGCTGGTTAGTTTGTATTTGGTGTTAACGCACAGTGACAGTGCTCTTTCTGCACTTAGGTACTCACCCGATGAACTTCGGTATTTGCCACTGAACACAGCACTGTATGAGCCCCCCCTTGACCCTGAGCTCCCTGCCCTGGATAGTGATGGCGACTCCGATGATGCTGAAGATGGTCGAGGTGATGAGAAACGGAAAAATAAAGGCACCTCGGTAGGAACGCTTGTCCGTGCGTGTGTACTAGCCTCTTTCCTCAAAATGTTTGGTTGACCTGTGCGCCACACTCCTTTTGGAAAGGACAGTTGCATGACTTCCTGAGAGCTTTCATCAAGAGAACCCACTGTGTGGGTTGATGTACAGGCGCTGTGTGGGCAGGTCAGGTAGGGGCGGCGAGCATGAGTGGACTGTCTCTTGGTCTTGGGACACGTTAACTGTTCTTACTGCTTCCTGTCTTGCCATGGGAGGATGGCGTATTATCAGTGCAAGACAGTTGTGCTGCTTGTTGGGTTTCCAGCATGACTTTCTTTTTCACAGTAAAATGCAGTGGCAAGATGGTGGGAAGCTGGCGTACTGTGAATGTGGGCAGTGGGCACTGTGGACAGAGGGCACAGGAAGTGCATGTGCTGTGGGCGAGGACGTGGGAAGTGGGTGAGCTGTGGATGTGGGAAGTGAGACCCTGTGGACATGAGCTGTGGGTGGGCTGTGGACGTGGGAGGCGGGGCCACTGTGGACGTGAAGGAGAACAGCACTCAGGCCATGGTCAGGTTGGGTGCAGCGTGACGCAGGCTCTGGTTTTCCTCAGAAGTACACCTGAAGTAGCTCACCTCCTCAGACTTCACACCAAGATGGCCACCTGGACCTGAGGGGATGCTGCCACTGATTGGCCTTGTATCCCTGTCACCAGCAGCCTCTGAAACGTTTGGTTATTCACACCACATAAGATGGGGCCCTGCCAGAGTCTTGAGGTGGTGCTGCCAGGAGGGGAGCTGCATGGGGCTCAGGTGACGAAACCTGAGGAGTGTCAGTCTGTCCAGCAAGTATTTGGACAACATGCTGATTCTTCTAACTTGCATAGAATTTGATCTAGCAGATTTGCTAAGAGAATTCATTCTAAGGACTCAATCAGATGCTGGCAAGATATAATTAGACAAAATTGTTGATTTGAGTGTTAGTAGTATTTCTCATAGTGGAAATCAGAAATCAGTGGGTGCTATTATATTTATGGGATAGAAAGGCAGTTCAGAGAATAATTAGTGAGAGAAGATATACATGGTGCTTTATAGAAATGTTGAAGCCTCCATGTACATTGATGTAGCATAATCCAGTTTGTGTTTAAGAAAATGCAGGCACATTATAAGGGTAGGTGTGTGTGTGTCAGACAGAGCCCAGGCATGTGCAGGAGACACACTCAGACCCTGCCACTATCTCAGCGTGTTTAATAGGCAGCTATGGATAGCTTCATGTTTTCATTCATAATTCTCATAATTTTATATGAACACAACATAGTAACTCTAGTTAGTAAACTTTAAATTATGAGATGAAGTAAATAATCAGATGTTGAAGTCTTATACTTTGAACACGTAAAATATGTCAGATACTCTTATAGATTGTTGGGATTTTGGCTCTGCATAATTAAACTTTATGAAAAAAAAACATGCATTTGAAGGACTTTCTGAATAACCTTTACTCTTCAGTGAAAACACCCACATTCATTTGTAATCATACAAAATAAATACGCTCTCGTGATAAGAGAAATGGTGATAAAGTTGTATGTTGGTGCAGTAATGGCAGAAGAAGGCGATTCTGTTCTGGCTGGCTTGAGTCAGAAAGCAGAGCTGAATCAGGCATTGACTGGCAGAAATGGAATTAGCCTTAAATGATGTTGTACCAATAAGAAGGGTAAGTAAATTTTTTTTTTTTTGGTACTGGGGATTGAACCCAGGGGCGCTCGACTACTGAGCCACATCCCCAACCCTGTTTATATTTTTATTTAGAGACAGGGTCTTACTGAGTTGCTTAGGGCTTTGCTGAGTTGCTGAGGCTGGCTTTGAACTCCTGATCCTCCTGCCTCAGCCTCCTGAGCTGCTGGGATTAATGGTGTGCATTAGCACACCTGGCCTGGAATAAGTAATTTTTAACATGATGCATTTAGTCTCACCGGAGACAGGTTTGCTATGTACAGAATGATCTTTGTACTTTTCAAAGGATGAAACATTAAAACATATTTCCATGATTCCAAGGGACCTTGTTTCTTCCTCTGTAGGACAGCTCCTCGGGCAATGTGTCTGAAGGAGAGAGTCCCCCTGACAGCCAGGAGGATGCCTTCCAGGGAAGACAGAAGTCAAGAGACAAAGCTGCCACGCCGAGGAAGGACGGCTCCAAGCGTTCTGTTGTGTGCAAGTCAGTTCCTGGGTACAAGGTAGAAGAGAAAAGCCCCTGACGTGGCTTCCTTACTGACCAGCCTCTCCCCTGAAGCGTGTTAGCTCTGCACCTCACGATCCGGAGCCCCTGCTTGCTGCAGCTCACTCCTGTCCCGTGGTGTACGCCTTCTACCGCTTTCTTTTCACTTCACTTCCCTGGTGGCTTTCCTGTCACTCTGGCTATGGTTTAGCTTCTGTTTTCTGTGTATGTACAATTTATGAGTCTCTTTTCCTTTTAAATAACGACCAGGCAAGTATGGGTTCTAAAGCATTCCTTCACATGGGGAGCTTCGTGCTTTCTTCCTTGGAGGAAGGGGGTGCTTCCCCGACCCGTAGATGCCCTGGCTGGTAGAGCAGAGCCTGTGAGCTGAGTGTGGGTGGCACGTGCACATGGGCTGCGTCTGTGCAGTGCCTTTAAGAAAGACGTGGGCTTTGCCCAAGGGTCCTAGGCCAGCTGCCGACTGAGCTAACTCTGGGGTAGAAAACAGACCTGTTAGTTACGCTGTGGTGATTTTTAGCATAACTGGCAGATAGCCAATGTGATTTTTGACGAGGATTAGAACATATTGTTCACTTTTTCATCTAGTTGTTCTCAGAGTAAGGTGGCACTGCCCGCAGCTGGGATTCCTAGTGTTCCTGCCTTCACAAGGTGAGACGAGAGTGAGCAGCCTTACTTGATAGGAGCAGGAGGAGCTGGAAGGAGGAAAGGTAGCTGCACGGCCTTGCTGTGGATGAGGCAGTAAAGCGCCCGTTTGTTCTGTTGGGATGTGCTGGGGTGTGCGCTCTGCGATGGTCTGTGAAGGAAGCTTTCAGTCAGGCGACACGAGGGTTTGGCTGAGTGAGTTGCTTAAATACCTTGCTGCACGTCAGCATCCTGACTGTGAGTTACCCATGGGAGCACGTCGAAGCGAGCTGTTGGTCATCTTCCTCTCACCCAGAACACTTGCTAGCAGTTCATCTACCTTTCTTTTCCTGAATTAAACAAACCAACAACCCCCCAAATTAGCATATTCCATATTTTATTAGAAAATGCCTTTATGTATTCAACTTAAAAATACAAGTTTTTGGGCTGGGGGTATAGCTTAGTTGGTAGAGTGCCTGCCTCGCATGCATAAGGCCCTGGGTTCAATCCCCAGCACCACAAAAAAATAAAAATTAATAAATAAAAAATAAAAAAAAACATGTTTTTGCAGACCTTGACAAGCAGATTGAAGCTTTGTCCAGCAGGGCTTGCCTTCCAAGGGTGACTTCAGTGGGCTGCAGCTACGTGATTTTTGTACTTGTTTTTACATATATATCTTTTCTAGGTTTTTTAAACTAAAGATATAAGTTAATCCTTAATGACTGAAAGCAAATGAACTCCAAAGATTAAATTTCAGAAACTTAATGAGTGAGTGTGTGCTAATGGTCCAGGAGCTTCCAGTCTGAGTGTGGCTCAGAGCACACGGTCCTGGCTCTGCAGTGTGAGTGGATCCTACAACAAGCCTGTCTGATCATGGGTTAAAAGAGAATATTGAAACAGAGGTTTTAGTAGACTGAAAGTGAAGAACGAGCCACATTATCATTGATCTAATAGGTAAGAAGGTACATAGATGACTCTAACCCAGCAGCACTCAAGGAGTCCAACAGCAGACTGCACATTTCATAATTTTCTGTGAACATTTTTGGTACCGAAAGTGTTTCAGGTATGTCAGGGTGGCAGCAGCTCGCGTCTAGACATTAATCATTGATGGGAACACGTTTACTAAAAGCTTGAACTCTCTCTCTGACAAGTAGTCATAAGCCCAGACGTGCCTAAATAAGAGGAGAGTGCCAGCTGACACTCAGCAGGCGCGGTGGTGAGAGGTGGCAGTGCACCACAGGCCCAGGGCGCTCACCATGGTGTGTAGGACAGTATTGTTTGGGTTACATTAACCTGGAATTGAAGCATGATTGTTAGGATTCTGGGCTGTAAGGACATGATTAAAATCTGTATCATAAGAGTACTACCGTGAATGTCTCACTTATCTTTGGCTGTTTTTCAAGAAGGAAGCTAAGTGTACTGTGAGCCTTTCATCTGAGATGCTGAGAACTGCGAGTGAGCGTTTTACTTTTCTTGTCATCAGTGAAACTTTGATGTCGATCCAGTTTTTTGCAGTAGAACGTGGTGTTTCAGTCCAACACGCAGGGCTCTGCCCATAAATCTTCAGGGAGTTGTGCACATGGCTTCCCTCCTCCTCCCTCCACCCTGCAGTCCACGGGGGACAGCCATCTTCCCCACCTGCCGTGGTTGCTCCATGTGCGAGGTCTGGGCACAGGCCCAGGCTTCCAGAGCCGCATGCGGACATGCACTGAGAAAACGCTGCAGCACTCTCTCTTTCCCCTTCTCTGTCTCTTCCTCTTTCCATCAAGATGAAGACTGTTGGGTGAGAAAATTTTTAAGTAGTTTAGCAAACATGATTTGAACTTAGAAGTAAGCCTAGAACCTTCTTAGTGTTCCTTTTATCATAGGCATTTATGTATATTCTAATGATTGTAGGACGTGAATTGCTGTAGAATGTGAATGCCTAGCCTTGCGTTGTACTCATTTGACTTTTGTTTTGTAAGGGCGCTCCTGTGAGGAGTTCTCCCTTTAGAATGTTGTATAGTTACTTCCTTGACTTTAGTGGAAGATATGAGTGCTGGCTACACCAGTATTGAAGTGAAAACTACAGGTGTCGAGCGTGGGCGACTTTTACATTCAGTACAGGCACCACAACCATTTTGGTGGATGGAGAGGCAGTTACAGATGGGATCACAGAAGTGCACTTAGAGCTGTTTCTCACGGGGTGCAGACCCAGTGGGCAGGGAGTGCCAGGAGGTGGGGTACCCGCAGAGGGCGGCTGCACCGCAGGACTTAGGTCTGAGCATGTGACTCATTCTTTTGTTGGGGGAGCAGGGTATGAAAATACACATGCAGGAGCTGTAGAATAGCTAACAGTGACCTTTTATATGTATGTTTAACTTCCGTGATATTTATTATTTTGTAGAGACATTTGTGATTGTTTAGAGTTAATTGTTTTTATCATATTAATGTATAAGGTTGACTTTTTAAAATAAATAAGCCAAAAATTCTTTTTGAATGCCTCTGTCATCTTTTGCAAAGAAGGATAATTAAAAAAATAAAAACTGAAAAAAAATTAACAAATTCTTCAGGCCTAACAGGTTTTGAAGGTGGCAATGAGACATTTCAAAGCTGGAATATGTTATACAAAGTTTGAGTTTTGTTCAGATTCCTCTTTGGTACAGTCACTTAGGAAAAGGACATACAAGGTGCATTTGGCTGTTGGAACAAAGCAGAAACATGACAATTCTACTTGAAATAGTTTCTTTCCAGTTCATTATTAGCTCTCTCCTGCCCCACTTCTTTCTTGGACCCTACTTGCTCTGCTGGTCCTACCAGGTATGTGTGCGTGAGTGCAGCTGTCACTGGCGGGTCCGGGGCTGTGCTGCTCAGGCACCCTTCCTGTCCTGCCAGCTGTATGGGTAGGGAACCTTTTCCCTTTGTTCTTTTCATGTGATACCTGCTCCATTCACAGCCCAGGTACTATGTGTGGTTTCAGTCTGAAAGATGGGTAGGACTCCACATACAGTGTGTGTGTTCCTCACGTGGCAGTGTTTTGCTTTTCTTAAACCTTGTCCTTTCTGGTCTACACCTCAGTGAATGTGCTTGTCTGTTAGCATAGGTTCTTCTAATTTATTAAATATACAAAGAGAGTAATCACGATTCAGTTTTCCACAAACACTTATGTATATGATCATGTTCGAGATCCTTTAACTAAAAATGTTAAAATATCGTATTTTTTAAATACCGAGTTTCTTAACTTTGAAAATACCAGATTTTTAAATAGTACATAAACTGCCTGAAACTCAGCTCGACTTTGATGAGATGGTCATCTGGTGACAGGGATCTTCTCTTCCACTTAATAGTGACAGTTGACTTGGTGTTTGTCCTCGGGTTCATTATAGACAGTACCGTGTGTGGCTAGTGAAGGATGCTGCGTTCGATCTTAGCACGAGGTTGTGCCATTTACTAAATTTTAAATGAATTCTAAGGCTTCCATCCATGCGCTGCTTTCTGTTCTGAGCAGACTCTTGCCCAGTTGTGTCTTTCACAAGGTCCTCAATAGCGAGTTCCCAGAAGTAAGGATAAGGTGATGAAGTAACAGTCCCACAGCAAGCTCCTGCATGAATTTACAGTCCTCTTCTACCCCTTCCAGCCAAAGGTCATTCCAAATGCTCTATGTGGGATTTGTCTGAAGGGTAAGGAGTCCAACAAGAAAGGAAAGGCTGAGTCACTTATACACTGCTCCCAGTGTGATAACAGTGGTAAGTACGGTGACGTCTTCTAAGATTCTAACCCCACCCTGTTTGTTGCTTCGAAAACTAGAGTTTGTATTTGTCAGCTGGACTTTATCAGTCCAGTGGTCATGCAGTAACAGGGTCACCGAGGTGTGGACGAGGCTGGGTGTTTTATTCCACGTTGTATGTTCGTGTCTTTGGTGATTAAGCATTATAGCCATTGTTGGCAAGTCCTGAAGCAGACCAGTATTTATGTGGCACATCAGTTAAAAACCCTCTGTGAAATGCTGCTGTTGGTTTTGATTTAGGCCATCCTTCTTGCCTGGACATGACCATGGAGCTTGTTTCTATCATTAAGACCTACCCCTGGCAGTGTATGGAGTGTAAGACATGCGTTGTCTGTGGACAGCCCCACCACGAAGAAGAGATGATGTTCTGTGATGTGTGTGACAGAGGGTATCATACTTTTTGTGTGGGCCTTGGTGCTATTCCATCAGGTAAAGACTTTAAAAAGCGCGTTACCTTTGGTGAGATTCTCCCAGCATCTTTTTAGGTTGCATAGATAGTATCACGACAGGAAGGCACGGCGTGCAGACGCTCTGGCCAAGCGTGGTGGAAGCCGTGATCACCCAGGTCATGCCCACCTTCTTCTCATCCTTAGACAAATACAACTAAAAGACAAAATGTCACAACACCTAGGCTGTTTTGGAAGTATAGTTTAATGTACAGAATGAGCTGGTGTTTTTCTGCTGAAATAGCTAAAGTAAGAGCATCAGTTCGTTTTAGTGCTTTGATTTTATCTTTATACATCATCTGTCTAGAAACATTAGATTGCTTTGCTCACACATTAGAACGTGTGTCCATAAACTGACGCATTGCGACAGTTCCAGGTAACTTCAGAATCAGAACACAATCGGTCAGTTACAGTAATGGACTAAGACATCACACACATCATCGTGTAACTTTAGAACTTATTTGCATAGTTAACACTGCATGATACTCTATAAAATATATGCCTAGATCTAAGTTTCCCAGGAACCACTGAGAAGCAAGCAACCTAAAAAATTATTTAATGTTCTGTAGGAATTCAGACCAAGTGTGTAGTGCAGCCTGTCCTGCAGTTAAAAACTTGTCTCAGACCACTGTGTCAGCGTAGTACACCAAGACTCGAGAATGCGATGGCCAAGAAAAAGGCTGAAAAAACCCAAATCTGTACCAGGTTCTGTATTAGGATGTGTATTATTGAGCTTTTAAAGTGTGAGTGATTGCATGTCAGCAGAGGCCCCTGTCGTGTAGCACCCCACCCCACCCCCAGCTTGCCGAGTCTCACGCAGCACGACCTGTACGTCTTCCTGTGTGTAGAGAACACAGCAGTGCCCTTCCCACCCCAGGTCCACCAGGGATCATCACTAGTGACAGCTGAGGAAGGAGACCTAAATGGTTTAATATTCAGTCCTATACAAATGAAGCTCCACACTCTATTAACTAACGATTTTTCTCCTAGGTCGCTGGATTTGTGACTGTTGTCAGCGAGCCCCCCCAACACCCAGGAAAGTGGGCAGAAGGGGGAAAAACAGCAAAGAGGGATAAAACGCTTTTGGGGGCCCTAATGCACATGCACTGAAGTGGAATATTTGGTGCTGATTTATTTAAAACATTCTCATTTTTATGCCAATAAAAGATTTTTGAAATTAACTCTGAGCTTAAAATCTGCTAGTTGACTCATTTCATCATAAGGTACCCTTACCCTTGAAACTAACTACAGGCAAAGAAGTCCCAACTATTCCATTTTTCTTAATTTCAGTGCTTTGGCTTTCTCTAAAAAATTAAGTGGAAATATTTAGAAACTTAATGTGAAATGTTTTAACTTACAGGCTGAAAAAATCACTGTTTTTATGACTCTGCTCTCTGGCGGTGCTTGTGGCCTGCCATAGGGAGCACGACAAAGTTATCCAGTAACCAAAGAACTCTGGTGATAGGAAGCCCGAGTGGCAAACGGCCTAAGAAGACTGGTGCAAGGGGGGGCTCAGAATTGCCCCTAATTGGCACAGGAACAAAAAATGTGGAAACTCCTGCCTGCCAGGAAATCCTGTTCAGGTGGAAGATAACACGTCCCTACTTGGGGTAGACGCGGGTCTCCAGTCCATGCTCAGGGGAATTTAAATAAATCATCATACATTCGTCTTGATCTTAGTACAAACTCCTGACAACACACTGAACTTCATACTTTGATCTGTGTAAACCTCAGTTCACTGTAGTAACCTCTCGGCTGCCTGGCAAACTGATCATAATGAAGATCAAACGTTTTACTGGGCATATTCCTTTTATAGAAATTCTGAGCTTCAGAAGAAAAATTGCTTCCTGCTTTTCCTGTTTTGGGGATATGAGGTAACAAAACTGTATGGCTTTACTTTTCCACCCCTCATCTAGAAAAAGTAACCAGAAGTTCAGCCAGGTAGACATAGACAGGTTCACAGCAAATTGCAGTCACCTTCAGATCCCGGGCACTGTGCTCTAGAGTGTTTTCAGGGAGTCAGAAAAGAATTTCCAGGACCAGTTTCAAAATGCTAATTAATATCGTCCAGAGAACAGACTCCTCCTCCTGCGGTGCCTGCTCTGGGGCGTAAGCCTGCTTCTGGCCCGCCTCTGCACCGTGCGCGGAGTAAGCGGCCTCACCGAATGGGTACTGTTCCACCGTCCTGTCGAAATACACCTTCATCTCGAAGTCGCTCTCGTGGTGTGACGGGTGTCCATAGATCCCTATCCCCACGGGGCGCTGGAAGTGTGCTGGGATGAAGACCACATCCTGGCCACAGGTGACCGACTGCAGCTCGTAGTCATCGAAGCTGGGGTGGAGGGTGCTGTCCGACACGTACAGGTCTGCATCCCCTCGGAGGCTCTGCATCTTCAGGACGATCTTCCCCGCGTGGTTCAGCCTCAGGTAGCTGTAGTTTCCCGCCCCAATCTGGCCCTGAACCACGTGCAGGAGGAGCCACTCTTCCGGGACGTCGTCAGCTTCCAAGCACTTCACTAGGGCCACCGCCTGGGAGGCCAGCAGCATCAGCAGGGCCCTCCTACAGGGAGCAGCCATGGCTGGGTCACTCTCAGGGGCTCTTCCTCATCTGCACCTGCTCTGTCCTGTCCGGGAAAGCACAAGCCATAGGCTGAACCCTGTGCCAGGTCCACACAGTGAGGGGGCTACAGGGAGCGGTGGGAGGGGGGGACAACGACAGCAAGGGAGCAGAGAACAGGGGAGAGGAGAGGAGAGCACAGGAGCGGATAGC
>PVHX01017177.1:0-40921 GCA_004024805.1 Geosciurus inauris | reverse complement strand
CTTCATTAATTATTGCTTTTGCTGAGAAGAAGCTTTTTAGTTTGAATGCATCCCATTTGTTGATTCTTGATTTTACTTCTTGTGCTATAGGAGTCTTGTTAAGGAAGTATGGGCCTAATCCAACATGATGAAGATTTGGGCCTATTTTTTCTTCTATTAGGCGTTGGGTTTCTGGTCTGATTCCCAGATCCTTGATCCACTAGAAATAGTCTTCTAAACTAAACCTAATCTGTGAAAACAGTAGCATTTAATGTTTATTCTTCAAATGATCTTTCTAAAAAAAAATGACAAAGAAAAAAATCAATATTCTAACTTCACTTAACACATCAATACAAAGACTAATAATAAACTTGATGTAATTTCACTTGGTAATAACTCTAAACATTCTGATCTCAGCTAAATTTAATGAATAATTCATTCAGTACAACTATTAAAAGATGAACACAGAGTTGGGCATGCTGATTAAATACCTACCACCTAGCAATGTAACAGTCCTTTTAGATGCAACACATTTGTTGTGTAAATTTAGTGCAGCTTCGGTAAAGCTCCTAAAACTTATGCAGATAGATAGATGCTCTAAGTTGTAGCAGTACAAATAAGAAAAAAAAAAAAAAACAAAAAAACAGAGGAGGCAAAAATGTAAAAATATTAGACATAATCTATCCAGAAGAAATACAAGTAGAAAGCTAGACAAGGGCCGCCTATTTTTTAATCCTTTCCACTGTGCAAATAGCAATATCTTTGTGCCACATGCCTCAAAGTATGGAACTTAAACCTTCCTAGTCATTCCCAAGATCACAGTAAGGGAAAATAACCACTGTGAAAATTGTGAAGTCAGGAAACAAATCTGTGGAAATTAATGAAAATATTTTGGGATTAAGTGCTCTAGGAGAATGCAAGCACGACAAATTTAAGGGTAATAATTTGTTAGTAGGTATGCTAATTATTAGCTTGGATTTTCTGTTCTGACCACATTCAGGCCACTACTTCTGAAGTAGACCTTTATGTGGTACATATTAGGACTTGGAATGAATAAACTGTAGCTATCCTGCTCACCCTCAAGTCCATAGTTGCCACATTCTCTCAGTCCATCCCCAAGGACATGCTCGAGCTGTACTTAAATATGGAATTATATTCCTTGTTACTTATTTGTTAGAATTCTTAACATGTGACTAAATACTTGACCCTTATCTGAGTTCTGAAACTTTTCTCAATCCCATTCTGACATTATTTCCCATGCATTCATTCAAACCTTTATTAGAACGTGCCAGTGTGCTAGGCACTATATTGGGCGTGAGGTTTAGTGGCAACTTAAACAAACATTCACCACCGATTTATAAAAATAATAATGTTGAGATGATCCTTCAGTTCCTGTAGCTTGTCTCCTTTCTCATCCTCCTTGATAGTATGCATATTCTACCAAACTTATCACTACCTTGCAAGCAGTAAATTTTCCAATATTTGTGTGTTAAATTAAGAAACTAAAAATAAGTAGTCAAAGAGCATTTCCAGCTCAGAATTTAAACTTGCTGGAAGAAAATTCTAAGTTACTTTTACGTTGCTAGTGTTACCTATTTTGTTTCTTTCTCCTCCTTTTCCTCTTCCTCCTCCTCCTGCTCCTCTTCTTTTTCTTCTCCTCCTCCTCTTCCTCCTTTTTGTTGTTGTTGTTTTTGTTGTTGTTGTCATCGTCGTCGTCGTCGTCCTCCTCCTCCTCCTCCTTCTTCTGTCATTTTCTGAAGCTTGGAAACTTCTATGGAAACAAGAAAACTTTCAAGGTGGGAGTCATCTGTTCTGTATTAAGGATGCTAAGGCTTCTCTACTTGTATGGAGAGCTAAGCGCTGACTGCTTAGAGAGAAAAAAAAAATCAAACTCAAGTGGACATGATTAGGAGGTATTAATTTATTATCAAGACAAAATAGTCTCATTATTTTTGCTGTTCCCTGCATATATATGACAGCAGGAATTCAAGTGCCTATCATTTATTCTTACAATGACTCTTAATCTGACTTCAGTTTACTAATCTGTTAACATTTATTGATTGAATTTTAAAACAAATTAGTTTAGAAAAAACATTTATGAATAGAAAAAAATAGCAGTATGATGATTTTACCTATGTGGTGTGACTTTTTCTTTGAAATGAGTTTATTGACATACTCTTCTGACTATACTATTATATATAGCACTCAGCTCCTAATAAGTTTTAAAAGTACAAAACATTGGACCAAATGATACACTCTTCAAATGAAGAGGATTTTTTTTTTTAACAAAAGAGGGATAATTGGATACTAAGAAGAAAAGTGATCTTATTATGCAATGACTCATGCCTGTGATTTGTGGTCTGTATAGGTATATGAACAAGATAGAGCAAGATTAGTTTTGAAGTAAAGTCAACTTCAGTTAAGATTGGAAGAAATTAATATTTTTTAGAGAGTTTGAGAATGTAACATAGTTACAATGAAATTGAAACACAAGAAACAATTCAAAAAAATGATAAAACAAAAACCTGGTTCTTCAAAAAAATAAACAAAATTGACAAACCTTTAGCCACCCTAACAAAAAGAAGGAGAGAGAAAACCCAAATTACTAAAATTTGTGATGAAAAAGGAAATATCACAACAAACCCTGCTGAAATACAGAGGATAATCAGAAACTATTTTGAAAACTTATATTCCAGTAAAATAGAAAACCCTGAAGACACTGACAAATTCCTAGAGACATATGACCTACCCAAACTGAACCAGGAGGACATTCATGACTTAAACAGATCAATTACAAGCAAGGAAACAGAAGATGCCATCAAGAGCCTTCCAACCAAGAAAAGCCCTGGACCAGATGGATTCTCAGCTGAGTTCTACAAGAACTACAAAGAAGAACTAACTCCAATACTCCTCAAATTATTCCATGAAATAGAAGGGAAGGAACCCTTCCAAACTCATTCTATGAGGCTAGTATCACCTTGATTCCAAAACCAGACAGAGACACATCAAAAAAGGAAAATTTCAGACCAATATCCCTGATGAATATAGATGCAAAAATTCTCAATAAAATTTTGGCAAATTGTATACAAAAGCACATCCTATGATTTCAGCCGTGATTCTAATTGTTTCCTGTATTCTACTTCTTTTGGTGTTACTTTTTTCTTCTTTTTCTAGGGCTTTGAGTTGTAGTGTCAAGTCATTGATTTGTTGACCTTTACATCTTTGAATATATGAGCTTAATGCAATGAA
This sequence comes from Geosciurus inauris, assembly GCA_004024805.1. Classification (NCBI taxonomy): domain Eukaryota; kingdom Metazoa; phylum Chordata; class Mammalia; order Rodentia; family Sciuridae; genus Geosciurus; species Geosciurus inauris. The sequence continues at coordinate 37,693 of PVHX01017177.1, read as the reverse complement.
CTTTCCTCTTAGCACTGCCTTCATAGTGTCTCAGAGATTTTGGTATGTTGTATCAGAGTTCTCATTTACCTCCAAGAATTTTTTTTGTCTCTTCCCTGATGTCTTCTGTTACCCATGCATTGTTCACTAGCAAATTATTGAGTCTCCAGGTGTTGTAGTGGCTTCTTTTTTAAAACTGTTATTAATTTCTAGTTTTATTCCATTATGGTCAGATAGAATGCAGGGTAGTATCTCTATTTTTTTGTGTTTACTAAGACTTGCTCTATGGCATAGCATATGATCTATTTTGGAGAAGGATCCATGTGCTGCTGAGAAAAAAGTGTATTTGCTTGTTGATGGATGGAATATTCTATATATATCAGTTAAGTCTAGACCATTGATTGTTCTATTCAGCCTTGTAGATTCTTTGTTTAGTTTTTGTTTGGAAGATCTGTCCAGTGGTGGGAGAGATGTGTTAAAGTCATCCAATACTATTGTGTTGGGGTCTATTTGATTCTTGAATTTGAGAAGGGTTTGTTTGACAAACATGGCTGCCCCATTGTTTGGTGCATAGATACTTAAAATTGTTATGTCTTGTTGGTGTATGATTCCCTTAAGCAGTATGAAAGGACCTTCTTTATCCCTTGTCACTAACTTTGGTTTGAAGTCCACTTTATCTGAAATGAGGATGGAAACTCCTGCTTATTTACGTAGTCCATGTGAGTGATACATTTTTTTCCATCCTTTCACCTTCAATCTGTGAGTGTCTCTTTCTATGAAATGAGTCTCTTGGAGGCAGCATATTGTTGGGTCTTTTTTTTTAATCCAATCTGCCAGTCTGAGTTTAGGCCATTGACATTCAATGTTATTATGGGGACATGGTTTGTATTCCCAGTCATTTTGATTTATTCTTAGTTTTTAACTTGACTGGCTTTCTCCTTTGATTGACCTTTAGTGTAGCTCCTCCCTCTGCTGGTTTTCATTGGTGTTTTTCATTTCCTTCTCATGGAATATTTTACCAAGAATGTTCTGTAGTGCTGGCTTTCTTGCTGTAAATTCTTTTAATTTTTGTTTATCTTGGAAGGTTTTTATTTCATCATCAAACCTAAAACTTAATCTAGCTGGATATAAGATTCTTGGTTGGCATCTGCTCTCTTTTAGCGCTTGGTGTATGCTGTTCCATGACCTTCTTGCTCTCAGGGTCTGGGTTGAGAAGTCTGCAGTGATCCTAATTGACTTTCCCCTAAATGTAATCTGATTCCTTTCTCTTGTGGCTTTTAAGATCCTCTCCTTATTCTGAATGTTAGACATTCTCATTATGATATGTCTTGGTGTAGATCTGTTGTGATTTTGTACATTTGGTGTCCTGTAAGCCTCTTATAATTGATTATCCAATTCATTCTTCATATTTGGAAAGTTTTCTCATATTATTTCACTAAATAGGTTGCTCATTCCTTTGCTTTGGGATTCTATGCCTTCCTCTATCCCAATAATTCTTAAGTTTGGTCTTTTAATGTTATCTCATAGTTCTTGGATGTTCTGTTCATGGTTTCTTACCGTCTTCACTGTGTGGTCAACTCTATTCTCAAGATTAAATATTTTGTCTTCAGTACCTGAGGTTCTGTCTTCCAAGTGGTCTAATCTGTTCGTGATAGTTTCTATTGAGTTTTTAATTTGGTTTATTGTTTCTTTCATTCCAAGGATTTCTGTTTGGTTCCTTTTCAGAATCTCTACCTCCTTATTGAACTGACCTTTTACTTTCTGCATTTGCCTACGTATCTCTTTATCAAAACAATCTTTTGCTGACTGGGCTTGCTCTCTTATATCATTCTTTAAGTCAAAGCACATTTTAATTATGTAAATCCTGAACTCCTGTTCTGTCATTTCTTCTGCTGTACTGACCATGGATTCTAATAATGTAGTATCTTGGTTTGTTTGAGGCATTTTCTTCCCTTGTTTTTTTTCATGGTGTTTGTGTGTCTTTCCTTCTAGCTCTGCTGATCCAAGGTGTTACAGTTTTTACTCCTATAGGGTTATAGTTTCTCTGCAGGGTTTCAATACCTCTCCTTTAACAAGGAGACCAATATTGATTGTTCTCAATACCAACAATATATAGTTTCAAACCAAGTAGCTCCTAATAGCTCCTATATATATTTACAGTTTAGTCACAATATACAACACTTATGAGTTCCTTTAACATCTAATATGTAAACAATAGGTTTGCACAAGGGTCTATAGTTTCTATTGGTGGGCAAGAGAAACTTGAGGGTGGGGTGTAGGATAGAATGTTGGGGTAGTAGGAAGTGAGGATATGGTTATTAGATCTTAGAAAGCATGAAAAAGGAATCTAAGAGAAGTTGGCTGTTAGTAGAAAGAGCGAAAGAGAGTTGGGGAAGACCAGTAAGGAAGAAGAAAAGGAAGTACAGCTAGTGAGGAGACATGATATTAAGAAAAATAAAACATATGCAAGTGGGAGTTACAAGACTATATAATACCACTCTAGTATACTGTTCAGAAATCCCAGTCTACCATATCCTACTGTATAACAAATACTTGGTTTCACAACTGTTGGGGATTAGAGGGTGGGAAAAGAGCGAGAGAGAAAAGAGGAAAGGAAAAAAAGAAAGGAAAGAAGAAATGAACAGAGATATAAATATATAAATAAAATATAAAGATATAAATAAAACAAAAAGATTAAACAAAAGGAATATTAGGAGAGAAAGATAAAGGATAAAATAAAAAATAAAAATTAAAAAAAAAAGTCTCAATGTTAATACACAGGTTTGCTTCCCTTCTCCTCCAGTAGGTGGCGTTGTCTGTTGCCTACTGGAATTTCCTCATTGGGTGAAGAATGTCCTAGGTGAGATGAAGTAGGGGTCTCACAAGGAAGCCATCTGCTTCAGCAACAGGGTGAAGTTCTGGGCTGCTGGTGGTCTTGGATGCAGTGGGGACACTGTTTCAAGGTGTGCTGTGTTGAAGTCAAAGTTTGTCCCCAGATGCTGTCCGGTGTTTCCTGGTGCAGGAAATTCTGCCCTGGTAAATAGAGATTCACAAGGAACAGTAGGCAGGGGTCCTGCGCGGGAGACGTTTGTCCACAGGAGCAACTGCTAGGGGCCCTGCGTGGTTGGGTGGGTGCTGGAGCCAGTATCCCGTGTAGAAGCAGGCCCCGCCTGCCTGGGGCGAATCCTGGGCTAGAGCCCTGGGCTGGGGCCCTGTGCTGCAGCTGTGTTCTGCCACTTGCCGCTGAAGTCACGCTGCTTGTGGCAATCGCTGCTGCCTGGTGGCCCTGCATACACGTGCAAGTGAAATTCCTGTGGGGGATGATGAACTGTAGGATGATGTCACGAAGCTGGCTGGGAGAAGGTATTTCCACTACTTCAGACTCCGGTCCTGGAGAGACTAGCACGGAGGAGTCCGTCTAGGCTGCCATCTTGGAACCACACTTGCTAGGTTCAATCTTGATGAATGAAATATAGAAGGTAAATGACTATTTGGGCAGTGTTGGCTAACTGAGGATGCTGAAGCTAACGTTAAGATCCTTTGCCACCTCATTTTTTTCTTCTTAGTGATCAACAGGAACTTAAGGAATCTTCTCTAAAAAATTTAATCCCATTGGAGGAATAGATTTTTTCTTTGACTCAGCCAGATGACAAGGAAAAGACATGAAAGGGTATAACACTTGTGGTATAAATTATTTGTAAAATGACAAAATTGTTCTTGTATTAATGAACAACAATGAAGACATACTAACATGCAAACATATGACATTTACAATGTACCAAGTACCATTCTAAATATTTTACATATATGTTTGTGTCATCCTCATGAGAAATCTTTAATGAGTACTATCATCTCAACTTTTACATGTTGGAAACTAAGGCACAGAAACACTAACTGACTTGTTCCCCATCATACAGAGAGAAAATGAAAAGGCTAGGATTCTAGCCTAGGCAATTCAACTCCAGAGTCCATGTTCTTAGACATAATTAGTTCCTTAAACTTGGGCTCTAGTATAGCAGTCAGGAACTGATCCTTGTTTCAAGAACAATATCCTACTCTAAGGAAGCCATTTTATTTTATTTTAATTATTTTGTTTCCTTTTAAAGTAAGTGAGTTCTGCATTTACATTGTCCTAAGGCAGTTATAATATCTTATATTATACATGTATTATAGTGTCCACAAATTATTTCAAACCATAACAAAACAAAATAATTTTAAAAACAAATTAATGGTCAGAAAAGGTAAATTTTTATTAGCCTTCAAAAATGAGTGTCTATGGACTAAATACATAAATTTCAAATTTTATCATGTGAGAGGCCACATGTTTTATATTATAAAACAAGCTCATGCTAAAAAACATCAAAAGGCCTTCAGTATATGTTTCAACATCCAGATTTCTGATTTTCTTTGTACTTAAGTAACTTTGTCTTATGTAAATATGAATTGGGGCTCCACCCCTCTATTAAGAGCTGTGAGAAACTAATTTGAAAAAGTTTATTATTCAACTATTTACGCTATGAAACAGCAATTTCATATAGATCAATCTAATAAAATCACATGTACAAAAATATAAACTTGAGGGCAGAACGTTTAGTTGTTTATGCTTTGTTTTTCAGTTATACATCCAGCAGTTTAGGAAATATTGTTTTAATATCATAAATCATACATATTCTCTTAATTTGTAGAATAAATGTAAATGGTGGATAAAAAAAGAAATGTTAATTAACACATTTAATTAGCAATGCAAACAATATCCTGGACTTTTCTGAGTACTTCTTATGAAACAGCCACTAATTTCAGCATGTTAGTCTTATGAAATGGGCAGTATTATCAGGTAAGATGATTATGCAACTTTTACAATAACTTAGATACATTCAGCCATTTTCTCTAAGTCACAGAGCAATTAAACCAATCTAGTAAGCTGCCAGGTAATACCTCCTCTACATCACTGTAGATACTGTTTCTTTTCTTAACTTTTAGTTAATTTTCAGCTTATTTTTCTGTGTCCTCTCACAACAATATACATATAAAGGAAATGAGGGCACAGACTTATCCGAAATACTGTCTAGCCCATCAATAAATAGCTGCTGAATGAATAAATGGATTAGAAAATTGCATCTGAGTCCAACTTCATTCAATGCCAGTGCCTGAATTTTTTATTAGTGTATCCTGCCTATGAAAAAAAACTATGAAAGTCTCACTGCATATCCTCACCCTAAGGGTTCAAAAGTGGTCAGGTAACCTAGTCTTCCCTTAGGTTCTGATGGCTGACGATATGAGAGCAAGCGTATGGGTCCGTTTTGGAAACCCAATCCTGGGTTTGACAATATAGAATAATATCCATCTATTCTTATCATTGATTAAATCAGGTTGCTGGGATGGAAACACAGAAGAAAAACTTGAAATATTTATGAAATCCTTTTATTTGTTTACAAACTAGTTTAATATAAACTGAAGAACAAAGATTTTTTGCTATTACTCTAAACTTGTTGGTTGTTGTATATCATTACTCTTGAGATCTTCCTATTATTTCAAAATTGTGAGCCATATGAAGTCAAAATTAGTGAGGGGATTTGAGTCTCTGCATCCCCTAGCTGGATTTCTTTTAACCTAAATAATTTGCATGTACACTCTCAGGGTTTTGGTTCAGAAATTTTAATGCTAGTTATGAAACAGGCAGGTTACAGCACTGTTACTAAGTAGAGCCTGCAATAGTGTCACAACAACTGGGCTTTGGTGACATCCCAAAGAAATAAAAAGCAAAGGTAATAATGTTTGCTTAGATTCAAAGTGTGTGGCTTTTTAGAGTAAGTTTGTTAGTACTCATCCAACGTCAGTATCTTCTGTTCATGTCTCTGGATGACACCTGGCAATCATAGTTATGTTCTACTCTAAGCAATATCTGTCACAGAGCTTCCTTACAGCTGTTTCTTCACAGATAAATCTGTTTAGAGCCTGATTCCATAGCAAAAAGATTCATGAAATTATACATATTAGTTTTGCAAAGTAACACAAGCCCTTAAAGATATGTAGGGGAAAAAAAGTTAATAAAAAGAAGAATATAAGTAATACTATTTATGTTCTTCCTCAGACTATATTATCCATGGTAATATTTTGAGAAACATGACGTATGTATCCTATTAAAAAAAATCCCAGAGATGCAGACTTTCCTAGTGCTTCTACCTAGTGCTTACCACTTTCTTTATATAGCAAGCCAAACAAGACATTTTTATTTTCTACCATAGTAAATGTTAATTACTGGGGACTGACTTGTCCACAACTTACTAAAACTATTTCTAATTCTCATTATAAATGTGCAATAACAATGATTTTGACTTTTCTTAAGAAGGAGATAAAGTGTTTGTCTACAGACACTTTACTGGGTTTGGTGGTCTGGTTGGTCTCACTACAAGCTATATACAGTACTTTAATAGTTAAAAGGCAGAGTAAATAAAACTTGTGGTTTGGGATATATCTGGTCTTTTATTGGGTCACCTGCAAGACCTGTTTAATTGATGATGATGAGCTTCATGATTATCATTTGGGATTCTTTTCTGAAAATAAAAATATATTTTCTTTTTATCCTTACTAAGCTTTATTTTAATAGATACTTGCTGTTAGTAGTCACTTGAGGAAAGAATGAATAAACAAGGGCTTATCCTTCATGAGGAAGTAAAATACAACTATAGCCAACACTTTGGAAAAGGGAATGGTGACTATTTTTCATTAGACAGCCAATTTTTCTTCCATTCATTCAGGATATTGTGACCAGACACTGTGATGGGAAAGAAATGTAGTGAACTAATGCTGTCCCATCAAGAAGACTGGAATCCTAACTAGAATCAAAATGGGTTCTACTGTCAGGTACAACTAAACAGAACCAATGAATAATAAATAAATACATACCTACATAAATATAAAAAAGAAAAAACCCCCATAATAAAACCTCATCCTTTCAAGAAAATTCTGTTTCAACATTTATCTGTATATGTATTATTTTGCAATATAACACAGCTTAATGTAGTAAATTTAGTCTTTGGAGCCAGAGAGACCAGAAATCCAAATCACCTTTCCTTTAAGTTCAACTGAGAGAGAATGGCTACTTTCCTGGGTCTTCATAATCTCATCTATAAAGGAGAGATTATAGAACTTGACTGTTGTGATCACCAAATGAGGTGGCAAGGATAATGAACTTATACATAATAAACATAATTGAGGCAGTACTTTAAATAAATTATAAACATTCTAATTTTTTATAAAGTTTCTAGGTAACATCTTCAGGTTAGGAAGTGAGGTACAGATAGTGCCCATGACTCCTGATCTTATGTTGTTTTTAAAAGAGACACCTGGCTCCTGATCTTATTTTGTTTATAAAAAAGATACCTGTTGGAAATAGTATGCCCATTACTAGGGCTGGATTCTGAGCTCCCGCCCTCTCTCTCCCCCTCCCCCTTTTTTCCCGCCCTCACCTCACCATGGCATTTATAAGATTGAAAATTATATCAGAAAATATCAAAGGAATATGAGCACTAGTGTCATTTTTTGATTGAGAAAGTGAAGAATGACTCACAAAGAAGTGCGAGGATTAGCTAACCTCTAAAGTTGGTAACTCTCTGACTTTTTTATCTGCCTTCTTGGTCTCATATTAACAAAAACAGGCTGGATCAAAACACCATAACTGCAGAGGTAATTCACATCAACACGTTATCACTCAGAACTTTCTTCTGTTTGGCAGCCTAGAAATGGCAGTCAGCTGAAGTTGAAGAACTCAGAATCATCTGGAAGTGTCTGTCCTATCTCAATCTCTTCTTTTCAGGAAGCTGTTATCATCATGTTGTCCCTGAATGCACAATGAATTTCTGAGCATTTGGCTCCAGGGGACTTGCAGAGGTCATGGATTTGGAGGAGTCATTCTTCCAATGAATAATTCTCATCCTCTGACCTCTTGCTTCATCATTAGCAAGCAGATACTTCTACAGTGGAGTCTAACAGGTGCTGCCTTTTCTGTAGATGTCATTAATTACAATCTTTGCCTTTTGGATTTCCTTTTGATGATCCTGATCCATATCCTTTTTCCCTTGTAATTATTCATATCAAGATTCAAGCCAGGCTCATTGTGCCATGATACATTTTATTGTAACATGATATGATGAGAAGTGATGTTCCAAAATTTGGAATCAATATACTGCATCCAGACTTGATTGTAAAAGTCGAATTGGATACTGAGGCTAATTTTTCATTTAAAATGCTAATGTAAAGGGAAGCTTCAATGAATAATAATGTTGCTAGATCAGAAAATTATTTCTGGATGTAATATTCTCTTTTGGTATGTATTTATTTATTTAGAACAAATATCAATGTGTAACTAAGATCCATATTTCATACATACCCTGGTCCTTTAATAATCTAGTCTTAAAAGAATATGAAAAAGAGATGCTAACACAGGCTGCTTTAAAATGTTTATGATTATCAGGAGCAATGAAGTTAATTTTTAATATACTTTTCATAAATGGAAAAACATAATCCAGTATATAAGAGAAAAATGGAAAAGAAAAAAATAGTTTTAAGAAACTTACATTTTATTTAGATGAATGGTTCATTGTGGTTATTATGTAGAGAGAACTTGGTTTCATACTTAACCACAATGCCCAAAATTTATCAAGTGATTTGGTACCCGATAAAAATCAACAGTCTATAAATCTATAAAGTACATTTCTCCATTATATCTGAATACTTGGGTGTAATTTTATTTAACACAGAACTATAGAACTATTTCTTATGTATAATCTTCAAATTCAATTTAATAGCACATAGTATGAGAAAAAGTCATGAGAGACTAATCACATTGTATTGTCAAAAGAAAATTTAATTTTTTTCTATACTGATATAACAGAATATTGGAAGCAGCCATAGTGCACATAAAAGAGTCTGGATTTCAAAACCCAGCTCTACCACTAGGACTTTGGTGACTAGGGCAATTCCTCTAGTTCCTCTTAAGCACCAGTTTCTCATCACTAAAACTGAGGTTAATCAATAATTGCTTTTATATTCAATTATAGTTCACTACCTGCTTTTAGGTTTTATTTTAAAGAAACAAAACAGGGTTTATTTTTCAGGACTTGAAGCAGGTGAACAAGAATTCGACAGCCATCCCTTCATTGCAGCAAGCTGGTCTCCCACATCCTCCTGCTTTAAATGTGGTCCCGTGTCCTAGCAGTGAGTACAGGATTCTGGCCAGTTATACCTCATTGATTATTACCCCTTCATTCAAGTATAATATATTGTGTACATTTCCCCTTCATAAATACTTACAAATGCAAAAGTACTTCCAAAATGATGCTGTAAGCTCTTCTGAAAATCTGATCCCCAATAAAGCAGAAAGAATGTTGGTGAAATTGTCAAAATCAGCTTTTTCAGTAATTGCTAAATTAGCCAAAGAATTGCAATCAAGGAGAATTTATTCAAGAAAAATTCTAAATCTTAATAACAGTGAACTTGGAGGTGTTTGATCTATTTCCCTACCCTGTCCTAAGCTGTGTGGTAGTCATGAATACTGAACTGCCTTAAAATTACAGTAGTTCTGAAGACCTGCAACCTAGCAATTATTGGAGGGGAGCAGAATAGATTTGGAATATCCTCCAACCTCATCTCCAAAGAACTGTCACTGTTTAAACAATATGGCAGCTCTCTAGAAAAGTCTTATCACTGGATTCATCTTTGTCTGACCTGTTCAATAATTCTCTTTTCGTGAACAACTCTATATTTAGGATATTTGTGGAAAACAATCAGTGTTAATGTTTGTTAATGCAGCTTTTCAAGGCAGTCATACCAATTGGAGCTATCACTGGAATTCTGAAAAGGGGGTGGGGACTGAAAGAAGCAGTAACTAAATTTGCACAATATTTCACCCAAGTAAGCTGAGCAACCCCAACCAAACAGGATAAACTCAAAGATCTCCAGGTCAAGAAATTTTTATTAAACTTACGAAAACTAATGATAAAGAACTTTGAAAACATTTTGAGAAAATGACATCTTCCTATAAAAGACAAATTGGAATGACAGCAGAACTTTTGCCAGAATAACAGCAGAACTTTTGGAATAACAGCAGAACTTTTGCCAGAAACTGTGATTATCAGAAAGATGGTACAATATTTTCAAACCCTCAAAGGAAAGTATTATCACCCAGAATTCTATGCTAGAGGAAAGTATCCTTCAAGAAAGTTTAACTACAAAGCTGCAAATGTCCCAAGCATACTATTTACCAGTTCCAAAGGGAGAACTTGGAGGACTCATTGGAGGGGTTTTGGACATATTATTGCTTCTTATCAACAGTGGGCTAGGTTACAATAGAGGACTGTACCATGCCCATAAATAGGGGGAATATATAGGATAGGTTGCATGTCACCTGTATGAAGTGCACAAGTGGATTTCTTCAGATGTTTTTAAGGGAATTCCTTTACCTTACAACCAGGGTCACTCTGTTTAGATCCTCATTTAAAGACTGGAGATCAGGGAAGTGGCCAGCTTCTCCTCTCCCTTTCCTTCATTATCACTTTCTTCAGAGACCTTCTTATTTCACTGTAAGTTTTACAGGCACTGATTAGAGTTTAACCTAACAATGAATGAAGGGGAAGTAAAAACATTCGCTGATGAAAGAAAACTAATATGCCACCAATAGACTTAACCTAAATGAAAAAACCAAAGGCTATCATCTTAAGTAGAATAGAAACCAATTAGAAGAAAAATTGCAGACTGTCTTGTAGTTCTAAATATGTGTAGAAGAACTATTAACAACTATTTAAAAAATATGAGAAGGTAAAATGACATAAAAGTGAAATAAGGTTTCTTTAATTCATTTGAATTACTATAATCCCTGAGAACCACAAAAGTTAAAGGAATATACACAAAGGTACTACAGACAAATCAAAATGAAATTATAAAAGGTATTCAAGTAGTAAGTGGGAAAGCAGGAAAGATAAGATGAAAAAATAAGTAAAACTATAGGTTTAAAGCTTGGACATAGCAATACAGTTATGAGCTACATAATGGCTTTTTCTTTACTGACAGACTTCATATACACCAACATTCCCAAAGACTATAATGGAGCTGAAAACTTTGTATCACCAAGTGATGCCACAACTGTGCAATGCATGCCTTTAGTTGGTGTAACTATGTTATTAATTATATAAAAGTATAGAGGAACAAGAACAGTACATAATACTTGGTTATGATAATCAATGTTACTAGTTTATGTGTTTGCAGGGTTATACTCTTCATCCTTATTTTAAAGTGTACTCCTACATATTTAAAAAAAAAAAAAGAACAGTTAGTTGCCTGAGACTGACTATTCAAGAGGTAGTCCAGAAGAAGGCATTGTCATATCAGATGACAGCTCCATGCATGTTATTACCCCTAAACACCTTCTCGTGAGACAAAATGTGGATGACTGTCATACTGATGATCCTAAAGGTTGACAAACCTAGGCTGATGTGGATTAGTCTTTAATAACAAAGCTTAAGTAACAAAACAAATTAAAATATTTTAAGAGGAAAATCATATAAAGATCATAAGAAAAATATTTTTATAGCTATTCAATGTCGTCATTTTAAGCTGAGTGTTATTACAAGAGTCAAAAAGTTAAAGTTCATAAAATAGATACAGTAAGCTAGGATTAATTTATTGTTGAAGAAATAAATTTTTAATAAATGTAGTGAAGCCTACAAATATAGTGTTTACAAAGCCTATAGCAGTGTGCAGTAATGTCTTGGACCCTCACATTTACTTATTAATCCCTTGTGACTTGATCAGAGCAACTTCTGATCCTGCATACTTCATTCATGGTTAAGTACCATGTACAGGTGAACCATATTTTATCTTTTATACTCTAGTTTTATTGTACCTTTTCTACATTTAAATATATTTAATACACAAATACCACGTTAGTCTCTAGTATTCAGAACTGTAACATGTTGCACAGATGGGTAACCTAGGAGCAATAGGCTATACCATAGAGACTTGGTGTGCAGTAGGCAAGACTAAGTCTGTGAACAAAACACTCTATGATGGTTGCCCATTATCGCTTTAAAGGTGGGGGTGAGGGCGCCACATGGGCCTTCCTGATGAGTTGGGGTCCAGAGAGACAAGGAAAAAGAAGGGGTCCCCAGGGAAGACGATATGGGGTCTCTCTGGATGGTGGTGGCGATTTGCAGAGCCAATCTCCCCAGGCCCCAGGGTGTAGGTAAAAATCTGCTCTGCCCCAGTGAGACGCAGAAACACCCGCAGTGAGAAGCAGGGACACTGGAGCGAGAAGCAGAAAACACCGTTTATTCCAGAAAGTATAGAAACTTAAATACACTCTTGGACCAATCAGATCCAAAGGTCACAAACAAAGGGGTGTTTTTTTTTTGGCAAGAGTACAGTCTATTAGCATAGAATGGGGAAAGGTGAAAGGGAGCAGTTGAAGGTATGGAAAGTGCTCCTACAGCCCATCAATGTACTTCTCAAAATGTTTCCCCTCCAGTATTAAGCAACATATGACTGCACTCAACAATTATCTAAAGAAAATGTTATGTGGAAATTAAGCAACACACTGTTAGCCAATTAGGTAAGCTAGATGAAACTGACAAATTCCTAGAAAAAATATAAACCACCAGAATTGACCCAAGAAAAAATCGAAAATCTAAAAGTGATCAATAACAAGAAAAGAAATTGAATCAATAATTAACTCCCACCAAAGGAAGTTGTAGGCCCAGATACCTTCAAATGATGAAAGAAATCTTAATAGAGTTTCTTCCAAATAAGAACAAGGTACGTGTTTCAACTAGAGTCCAGTGTTATTTTGGTATCAAACCAGACAAAGGCTTACAAAAACAGAAAACAATGTATCCAAATTGAGCACCACTTATGGGGTGGGGGTAGGAGGGAGAAAATAACACAATACTGGGGGATAGAATGGAAATTTCTAAACAAAATTTCTAAAGCAATTAACAAAAATAAATTCAAACATACAGATTAGACAGGCTAAAATAAAACTATACCTATTCACAGATTACATAATATTCAGTGTAGAAAATCATAAGTAATCTACAAAAATCCTATTAGCATTAATAAATGAATCATCAAGTTTTCAGAACAAAAACTCAACATATAAAACTCAATTTTAAAAACTAGCATGAAAAATCTGGAAATAAAAGCAATTATATTTATAATAGCATTAAAAAGAATAAAATATTTAGGATAAACTTAACAAAAGATGTACAAAACTTTCATGGTAAAACAGGAAAACAATGGAAAGGAAGGTTCTGGAAGACTTAATATGAGGGTAGAAATATTATCCAAATGGACCAATAAATTCAAAGCAATCCTTATCAAAATCTCTGCTGACTTTTTTGGCAGACATTGATTAGCTGATCTAAAAATTCATATAGAAATTTAAGGGACCTAGGATAGCCACATATTCTAAGGTAGAGAAACAAAATTGATGACTTATACTCCCAGATTTCAAATTTTCTCTACAATTCTATAGTAGTCAAGAGTGTGGTACTGGCAAGATCAATAGAATAGAACTGGAAGTAAAGAAACTATTATGTTTACTTCATTATTATTTTAAAAATATGCTATATTTGTCCATTTGTGCTGCTATAACAAAATACCAAAGACCAGTGAACTCATAAACAACAAAAGTGGGAAGAGTCTTTCTACTGTTCTGAAGGTTGGGAAGTCCAATATCATGGTGCCAGCACTTGGTGTCTGATGAATGCTGCTCTCTGTTTCTAAAAGGAGGTTTTATTGCTGCTGTATCTTCACATGGCAGAAAGGTGAATGCTGTGTCCTCACAGTAAAGGGACAAAAAAGACCTAGCCAGTTTCCTCCATCCCAGTTATAAGATATTTATGTGATACCTTGATAAGGGCAGGGCCCTCATAATAAAATTACCATATAAAGACGTCACCTCCTAATACTATCACATTGGAGATTAAGTTTAAACACAAACATTTAAGCCATAGCAGGTGCCAAGACAATATACAGGGCAAAGAATAGTCTTTAATCAAATGGTGCTAGAATAGCTGGATATCATATGCAAAGAATGAAGTCCCTACCTCACTCCACATAGGGGAATTAACTCAAAAGGATTATAAACTTAAATGTAAGAGCAAAACATTTAAAACTCTTAGAAGAAATGATAGGTGTAAATCTTCAAGACTTTTGTGTAGACAATGGCAATTCTTAGACCTGACACCAAAAATATAAGCAACCAAATAAAGTGAACTTAATCGTAATTTTAAAATGTGTGATTCAAAGGACACTGTGTTAATCAGCTTTTCACCCCTGTGCTCTAAACTCCTGACTTAAACAACTTAAAGAAGGAAAGATTTATTTTGGCTCATGGTTTCATTCCACAGAGCTGGTTTCATTGCTTTGGGCCTGAGGGCCAGTAGTTCATTGAGCTGTCAGTGGATTAATCCACAGATGAGGTCAGCATCCTCATGATCCAGTCTCTTCCCAGAAATCTCACCTCTGAATATCATTGCACTGGGGAAAAAGCTTTCAACACAAGAGACTTTAAGAGACATTTTAGATCTAAACCATAACAGAGTGGGACTCCATTTCATACCCACTAGGATGACTACAATAAAAAATATAGACAGTTTACAAGTGCTGGCAAGGAAATAGAGAAATTGGAACCCTTGTACATTGCTGGTAGAGATTTAACATGATACAGCTACTATGGAAAATAGTTTGGCTCCAAATAGTAGACATTGTATTACCATAGAACCCAGTAATTCCTCTGTTAGGCATATACCCAAGAGAACTGAAAACAGAAGTCTTGTTTTCAGACTTGTACACTAATGCTCATGGCAGCACCAATCATAATGTCCACAAGGTGGCAAAGATCCAAATGTCCTTCAAATGTGTGTGTATACAAAATGTCCTTTGAATGTATATACAAAAATGTGATATATCCATACAATATCTAGTCATAAAAAGCAGTGAGGAACTGATGCATATTACAATGTGGCTACATCTTAACAAATTTTGCTAAGAGAAAGAGTTCAGACACACTTGGCTATAGGACTATCAGGTACACAGAAAGTAGTTTATTGTTTGCTAGGAACTGGGACAGGGGTGGAGGAAGTGATTGCTAATGAGGATGGGCTTTCTTTGTGAGGTGAAGAAACTGTTCCAAAACTACAAGTGATGATGGAACAATTTCATGATTTGTACTAAAAAATACTGAATTGTGATCTTTTGAGAATACAATTATAAGATTTTATACAATTATAAAGATTTTTCACAATTATATATTTTTAACAATTATAAGATTTTATAATCTTATAAGCATGTAAAAATACCTCAGTGAAGCTGTTATATTAAAAAATTCATAGGCACAAATAACATCCTCTGCTGTGGTTCTTAATAAAATCATTATATACCTTCTCAGTACATTCAGATATAATGGAAGAAACAACATTAACCAAGAGTTTTTAATAAAACAGGACATCTACCTCTTTAAGATTTTAAGAAATTACAAATTCCACCTATAGTTTCTATTAATACAATAATCTTAAATTTGTTACTTGGCCTTCAATGCCAATAGATAATGATAGCAGTAAAATTCTTAATGAACCTATTAACTACTTCTGCTGAATTCTACTAAATACATTTCTTCATATAGCCGTTTTTATGTTCATATTTCTTTAAGTGTTTATAATTTCCTGCAGTAATGCTTCTAACAAATATGAGTCCTAATCTAAAACATTTGTTTCTTTATCATTCCACTTACTGATACTTTACAGTTACACCACTGCATCCTAATTCCTAGCAACATATTTAAAATTAATACTCATTTGTGGTATATTTTATGGTAAGGTAGCTATCTATAGTTTATCTAGAAGAAAATACATGATACACTTTGCTTTACATGCTCCATTACTATGCTATATTGTTTCTATTTCTTTTAATTCTACAGTAAAATTGCAAGTAGTCCAAATCATACTCTATCTGGTAAGACAGAGAAACCCAGCAAAAAAGAAATATATTTTTCTCTCATATAAAGAGTCCATGACTGGTACTGTGGCCCAAAGACCTATACTTCTAGTTCTCTGCTTTCCATTTCTGTGTCGTCCTCATTTTTTGGTCAGAGATGGATGCTTGAACTCCAACATTGACATTATTCCTCCCACTCTAACCATCATAGCAGAAACTTCTAAAAAAGATCTGAGATCTCAGAAATTACAGAAATACTTTTACATTTATCTCACTACTCAACATTTCACTACTTCACTACATTTAGCTTCAAGGGAAGTTGAAGTATATACCACCATACCCCTCCTCTGGGAAACAGAACAAATTATTACTAAAGAAAAAAGAGAGAGTTTTGGAGCAGTCTGTGTCACATGTATGCTCAGTCATTTATTATTGTTCATGTGACGATTGTTTTTTAATTGGTGCAGATTAATTATACAGAATGATGGGTTTCATTGTAGCATACTTGTGCATATGTAAATGCATAATTTGATCAGTTTCACTCCCCAGTACCTACCTTTCCCACCCTCCCTTGCTGCTGCCTCTCCCTGGGTCCTTTCCTCTACCCTACTAATCTCCCTTTTAATTTCATGGAGTCCCCATTGGTTGTTGCTTTTACCTTCAAGCTTCCACATATGAGGAAAAAATAAACTCAAAATTGTGATCTCCAATTCCATCCATTTTCCTGCAAATCATGTGACAATCTTTCAAAGACTGCCCAGACACTCAAATTTCTGTCCAAAGAATATATATATACATATATATGTATGTATGTATATATATATGTATATATATGTATATATTTTCATTATATATATGGAATGAATATTGATTTCCTAAATACCAGAGTAGCTTAACCTAAATTCCGTTAAGTGATGAATTCTATGTGAAATGAAAGAGGGCAGTTTTTACCTGAGGGTAGTTTTTACCTTCACACCTGAAATCCTTAAGTGTCTTTCATTCAGTCACAATTTTACACACAATAATTTCAAAAATATAAAGAAAAATCTATATTGAAATCTTAGTTTCCTTGGTTACACATATATAAGATGCACATTATTTTTACTTTTGAAAATTTAATTTTAAATAAAAATATTACATCTACCCAAGTTTAAAAATAAAATATTATTAATGTGTTAACTAATACATTTCTTATTTTTAATGCATTTCTAGTAGCAATAAAATTGTTAATTCTAAAAACTGTCCTCTTGCCCTTCCCTCTTTAGCTATCCAGAGGCAACCACTTTCAACTATGTTAACTGTTTTTTCTTTTCATTTATATTCATTTCTCTAAATAAAGTATTTCTCCTCTCTTCTTTCTTCACCCCACCCCTTGTAGTTGACCAATTTCCTTGTCTTCTGGTTTCCCATGTTTCTTCTGTGAAGGTAAGAAAGGCATGCATGTTCCCTGATGTCTCCTATATTTTTTTGTACCAAAATAGTGTACTATATATACTATTTTGCAGCTTGCTTTTTATGCTTAATGTTTTCTGAAAATGACTTAATACCATTCATAAAATACTGCCTCAATTATTTTATAGCTACATATTATTTCCTATGTTTATGTACTATAATTTTTTTCAACTAATCTATGTTTGAACATTAGGTATTTCCTATACTATGCAATTATAAGTACAGCTATCATGATTAATCTTTTGCATGAAAGAATTTTGCATCATTGGAAGTATCTTAAGGTAAATTCCTATAAGTGGGATTGCTGGGTCAAAGGTAAATGCATATGTGGTTTTATTAGATGATGCCAAAGCATCCTCCATATATTTTGTATTATTTTGCTTTCCCATAAGAAATGTATAAATATAGTTCTTTACACAAAATAAAGCATATTGTCAAACTTTTTAAAAAGTTTTTCCAGTCTTTTTTTGTAAACAATGGTATTTTAGTATAGTTTAATTTGCATTTCTTTTAGGAGTGAAGTTGAAAAGCTTTTCATATTCTTAAGATACAATTTTGTATTTTGGGGATGTTTCTCTATGTCTCTGACCTATTTTCTATAGATTTTTCATGCTTTTGTTTCTTGATTATTTAAAATCTATTTGTATAGTAAGGATAATAGCCCTTTATTTTTCAATTGTTTTTCTTTTGATTTTGGTTGTGATTTTTATTTGTCATGAAGATCACAAAGATTTTTTTAAATTGTATTCATTCAAATTAGAAAATATTTTTTAACACTTAAGTTATAGAGGAAATTATATTTTTTCTACCATATAAATTATGTTATGTTTTACATTGAGATCTCATAATTATTTGGAGTTTGTTATTAAATAGGAAATGATAAATTAGTCTAATTTTCTCTCAAAAATATACTATTTTTAAAATAAATGATAAACATTTATTTTTTAAATATCCATCTTCTCCTAGTGATTTGTGATATATACCTTGGGTAAATACTTGCTTTCTATGCATTTGTGTCTATTTCTGCACATTTTATTATATTTTATTGGTAAGACACCAGTTCCACACTGTCTTAACTATAGAACCTTTACAAGATGCTGTAATATCAGATTGATCTCTTAATACCTTTTTCTTTCAGTGTTGTTCTAGTCATTTTCATGTAGATTTTTTTAATTCATAAACTTTAAGATCAGCTTGCCTATCAATGAAAAAATGTGCCAAGTTTTTAAAAATTTTTAATGAAATTTATAAGTAAGTTATGTAGAACTGACCTCGTATCATGGCAATCATAAATGAGAAATGCCTTTCTGTTTACTTAAGCCTAATTTTGTGACTTTCAAAGGTTTTTGAAGATAGTTTGCCACTAAATTATTTTAATCAGTAAAGTGACATGAAACAGATGAAATGTAAAAAGTGCATTTTCAGATTCTACAGAAGACATATTTTTCTCTAAACCAGTAAGATAAGGAGGACCCGAACTACAAAATCAATATTTAGGTGATTGTACTAAGAAGTTTTGTGGAGTTTTTTTAATTAAATTAAAGTTTTTGAGAAGGAAGGGGGATTAATGACTACCCAGATTTCTGATTTGGCCACTTTTTTTTGACCAAATAAGACAGGAGCCAATAAGATAGGAAACAGAGGAGTAGTAGGACTGAGGAGGAAAAAATTTCAAGTTAATTTCTGGATTGAGCTTCAAATGCCCATGAGACTGTGATGGTAAATTTCATGTGTCAACTTGAGTAAGCTACACAATGTCCAGATATCTAGGTAAACATTATTTCTGGTTATGTCTGTGAGAGTGTTTCTTGAAGAAATCTGTGTTAAAACATCAAAAATCTAACTATCTGTCTAACTAGTGACTTATCTATCCTTTTATCTATGTACCTACTACCTATTTATCTATCCATAAGTTGACATATATCTTATTGGTGCTTTTTCTCTGGAATCCTGGCTCAACACGTACCCTGCCATTCTCCAACTGCAAAGCCTCCTTGGTGCTTGCCCTGGCTTTTGTGCTCATCTTTTTCTTCATTTGGATAGCTCTACTTCTAGGTAATATTGTGACTCTCTCCTCCTCATTAGTTAGCTTTCTGCCCAAATAGCAACTCTTCAGACATTTCTGACAACCTATAAAAAAAAGTTCCAGCCATTTACCCTAACCTTGTATTTCCCCTCAAGGGCTTTATGTTATCCAACATTATAATAAATAGCTATATGTTGTTTTCTGTCCACAGACAGAAACATAATTGAACCAATGCTATGAAATTTTAAATATTTCATGGATAGCTCCAAATTGGCCTCTTTACAGAAATGTTTCCCAATTTCTATTTCCATTGGCAGTGTATCAGAATGCCTATTTCTCCCATACTCACACCAAAAAAACCTTAAATATTTTAATCTTTGTCACAATCTGATACATTGAAAATGCACTTTCAATTTTAGCTATAAACGCAAATGTTTCAAAACACGTATGACTATGTTTTGTTTTGTTTTGTTTTTGGTACCAGGGATGGAGCCCTGAGGTACTTAACTACTGAACCACTTTCCCAGTCCTTTTTCTTTTTTCATTTTGATACAGGGTCTCACTAAATTGCTAAGGTCCTCACTAAGTTGCTAAGACTGGCCTTGAACTTGTGGCACTTCTGCATCAGCCTCCTGAGCTGCTGGGATTACAGTCATGCGCCACCACGCCTAGTTCTAGTACATATTTTTACTAATGTTTTGTTCTTTTATTCATAAGCAATGATTATGTACACTTTAAAATCTCCTTTTAGCTCAGATCTATAATTTCTTGCCAGTGATGTTTATATCTAAATTTCATTTCTATTTTGTTTTTCTTGTTTTTTCTCAAAATTAGTTTTAATATTCATGTCTGTTTCTTAACTATTTATTGAAATGTCTAATAATAATGTTGAGTTTTTATGTTGGCATTCTTTTTTCTTATTTTCTCCTGGGATCTGCTTATTTTCGTCACATCCTTCTGTTATTATATTGCTTTTTATTTGAGCTCATATTTCTTTTCAGTGAGGCTATTTAATAAAACTATGATTTCTACAATTCCTTAGATCTTTAACATATATGTTTGGTCAAAAATGTTCTGTGGCATAATTTTTTTCTAATTTTTTTGTAACTTTCTTATTTTTATTTTCATTTTCTATGTGATGGAGGGGCAAGCTCCATAATAACGAATTTGTTCATGGAATATTTGAACTCAGCTGTGATGTAATAGAATGGTTATATATGCCTTTTCATGATGGGTATTTGGTGTACTCCTTATTTTTGAGTTATGTTCCTAATCCTTGTTATCTATGTGGAGATACAAACTTTATTTCCTTACAAGTAATTTGCTTCATAACCACATATTAACGGCCAGGCAAATTCCTTTTCTAATACTTACTCAATCTGCCTCTTCATAGAAAAGATGATATATCCAAATGTCTTCTTCTCTTGTACAGCTAGTCTGATGCTGTGTGCTATGAGTTCAGGTCTAGAGATACCCCTAGACTTATCTGAGAAAAGCCTCATGTATGAGACTCTTAGAAGCCTTATCATCTATTTTAGACATACTTTGAGCCCTTCATTAAATGTATAGAAGAATTTTGCTTACTCCTGTTTTTCTTTTCAAGTTGATACAATTTTCACTGTTTATTTTATTTAGTCAAGTTTATGATATAGGGTTATAAATGAATTTTGGTTTAGTTATAACAGTGAAATTTCCTTCTTTATGCTAACTTTCTCTGGATTTTAAGTTTGCTACCAAAATCAAATAAATAAACAAACAAATACATAAATAAATACCATTTCCTGTTGTCCCCTCCTCTTTCATCACAGTATATAATATTTTGAAATATATTTGGGGTACAATTACTGTTTAAAGATATAAAAAAATAATTTTAAGTGTTCAAATTCTAGTATGGGAGATGACATGTTTACAAATGCAAGTAATGGCATTATAAATTCATATAAAAGGGGTTTCTTAAAAATGGCACAGATTATAAATACATATACTAGAGAGTAGATAATTTCTACAACTGAAATGATCACAGATTTTTCATGGAGAAAAGACCTGATCAGAATTTTGGAAATTGAGCAGAGTTATCATAGACAAAATGATGTGTAGTAAAGAGAATTGTATTACTCTTTTTCTATGCTGGGATGTGGACAATCTGATTTGCACATTTTTCAGCATAACTCCTAAATGACACATCTCAGTTATATACAGTACCTTTTTAAAAATGCAGTACCTTTGTTATGTTCAAAATAATAGTTGCACTGCAGAAGCTAGAATCCTGATTTAAAATGCAATACTCATCCAATGAAGTATAAATATCAAAATATTTGAAATTTTGAGGAGCAAATAAGCACATTACATGATTTATATTTTTCTCGTAATTGAAGTTTTACTTGAAAACAGTTTATCAAGATTCTTAGTTTGAGATACTTTGATAGTTGGCCAGTTAATTTTTATCTAGGTTCTTTTGAGGAATCTTATTGAAAATAGATAATTGATTTTTAATTATTGTGGTAAGAGATGCCCCCCTCAGAGATGCCATGTCCTAATTCCTAGAATCTATGAATATATTACCTTATATGACAAAAGTGACTTTGTGGTGGGGAAGATGACCCTGGATCACCCAGGAAAACCCATCTTGAACGACCTTTTCCATTTCATGTCAGAAGTAGACATGACTACAGAAGAGAACCAGAGAGAGAAAAGTGAAAAGAAGATCCATCACTGCTGACTTTGAAGATGGAGGAAGAGGGCCATGAACCAAGGGAGACAGATAAGCTGGAAAATGCAAGAAAATGAATGCTTCTGGAGGCCTTCAGGAAGAAATGTAGTACTACTAATATCTTGATTTTAGTCAGATGGAAGTGAACTGGAAATATAAAATAATAAATTCATATTGTTCCAACTGCCAAATGTGTAGTCACGTTAGAGTAGTAATAGAAAACTAATAAACTACCTTTCTATAACCTTTAGCTTTGCCAAAGATGATAAATTTATTTAACATATTTGTCTTCTTTATAATCCAGGTATATATATATATATATATATACACATATATATATTATTTTCTGTGAAATATTTCATATGAGCAATGGTATTAAGTTTTGAGGGAGAGAGTGGTGAGTTTTCTGTTTGTTTTTTGTGAGCCTTCCAGATGGTTTCTTCTGTCAGTTTTCTATATATAAAATGAAAATACTACTCATAAAAGACAGTAGTGGGAAAATTGTTGACTGTCTTCCAGTTTAGCTTATAATGCATTTACTATGCTACTCAGTTAATAAAAAAAAAATTATGGAACCATAACTACTTTAAGTCAGTTCTGTAGATACAGAAGTAGAAACTTGAATTTTGAAATA
The DNA here is from genome assembly GCA_004024805.1 of Geosciurus inauris. Lineage (NCBI taxonomy): Eukaryota > Metazoa > Chordata > Mammalia > Rodentia > Sciuridae > Geosciurus > Geosciurus inauris. The sequence continues at coordinate 14,905 of PVHX01017177.1, read as the reverse complement.
ATATTTTTCAAAATATCTCTCTGCCCTCATTTTATTTGTGAATAGTGGGAAGAAGTAAACTACTTCTTTCCTTCTCCTCCTTAACATGCCTGCTTTGCAGATCAGAACTCTAACAGTAGTTACACAACAAGAGAAATGACTTATTCTCAATTAAATAACTCCTAGAGAGACAAAGGATAGTGTATGAAAGTACAATGTCCTATAAATTTTTACAGTCACTAATAATATCCTGAAGATACCACTTGACATTTCTACATTGGTCCTTCTTTGGATCCAGTAACCTTGAAAAGCTTATATGGACATTCCCTATTGCTATGCTATAAGTTAATCTTCAAAACTAACAGTCACTTTTTTCAAGACACAAAGGAGTTTTATCAATTGCTGTGATTTCAACTGTAAGTAGAAGTAAATCCTGATTCAAAGTGTCTTTGTGTAACAAAGTTTTTTGTATACTTACTCATTTGACAAATATTACCTACTGTGCACCAGCCTCTATTTTAGGCTTTGGAGTTATAATTGTGTCTTTGCTCCATAAAGCATGCATTTTAGTGGGGAAATAGATAATAAGTAAATAAAATAAATGAATACGTAACAGAAAGCCCACTGTAAAGTAGGTTCTCCAATGTTGGTTAATGCCCCAGCCATAGCTCTCTGCTGCAGCCATTAATTCAGAACATGCAGGCAAGGGATGATGGATTGAAAAAAAGATAGACACATAGAAGAAGCTGTGGCTAGATGGGACATTCCCCTCTGGTGGAGAAATAATTACTCAGAGCTAGTACAGCACATTTATTATATAGGTATTATCAAAAGGTTATTTGTGGGGAAGTTTCAGGAAAGCAGGCAATCTGAAAGGCGAAGGACTGGTGAGACATTAGGGTTATCTTGTGATGCTTAGAATTCTCTATCCCCAGGAGTTGATGCCTGAGCTCAAGGTCCAGACTGATAAAGCTCCAGGCCTTTGCATGGAGCCTCTTCAGGCCAGGCATCACCATAGTAACTGGACAATCTTGACTTGAACCTTTGCACATGAAGTTCCCAGTGCAACACAGCAAGGAGGCAGTCAGAGAGAGCATGATTCAGGTCAACACTTTCACAGGTTAATTTAGCTGTCAACAATGTCTCCACTTCCTTTGGTCTACATTGTGATTTGGAATATTGATTTAACTTTGAGTAGGTTGCAAGATGGATACAGAAGTTCCTGATACCTATTTTTCCAGGGGAAGAAGATAAACCATTTTTTCTTGTTATTTTCATTTTAGATTCCAGATCACTCAGTTGACTTTTCTTTACTTTTAATCTATAATATTGGAATAATATAATATTTAAACATATTTGAGGTACAATTATGAGCTAATTATTGGCAAAGAAAAAACAGAATTGCTACAGTTGGCTCAGGAAAATGATCTGGAATGGAATGGATGTCCATAGTCAACTGTGATGTCCCTGCTATGGCTTTATAGTAATATGTGAACAATACACAAATTTTAAATGTAAATGTTATTTGTTTTTTAATAAATGGATTTTAAAATATTTTTCTATTTTTGAAATCCTTGGCAAGAAAGAGAAGTGATTCAGAGGATTGTATTGCTTTATATTATTCACCATAGGCAAACATCAAATGGCTCTCATTGAAAAGGCTATTTGTGTCATATTTTATTAGAATGTTCCTCAATAATTTTTTCTTCCAATTTCAATTAATTTAAAAGCAACCTAGTCATAAATTTATTTGAAGGAGAAGTCATAGATTCCACTAATTTTGTAATATATTTCAAATATTAGAAGCATGTAGAAAATACATTTAGAGAAGGGAAGTCATTTAATTTCTAACATGTAGACCAAAAGGCAAACTAATTAAATCTTGCCTGATAAACCTGAAATATAAATGTTTTATATTAGGACTGAGTAAATTTTCTGTTGCTTAGAATTTATCATTTATTTTGTTTATCAGAGTAATGCCTTTTGAAAGCATTGAAAACTTCACGTTATCCTCAAACTCACTTTTGATAAATATTAGTTTCTAACAAATATATTTATTACTAATCATAGTGAGTATTTTTAAGTAACACTACATTGATCATATCTCAACAATGCTACACTGTTTTTCATGTGGGTGTAGGAATAAATAAAACATCAGTACCTTTGTCTAGAAGCAAACTATTTTCTTACTCTTTAAAAGAGAATATTTTTATTGTTTGTTATTCATATTTATCACAATATGTAACACTTTTTAGACAATAATTTATTTTTATTACTAGATTTTTAGTTCATAAAATGTGCTGATAGGCTTAGTGCTGGGTAACATGAACATTTAAGATTGGAGCAAAGAAGGTAGCACAATAGGTCTGTGTTTCATTTCATCATACATGTCTTTTGAGTACTGTGTTGGGCGAGAGGTAGAGGTAGACAGCTTGTGATTTCTAAGGGATTACATCACACATGTAGTCCTCCTAAAAATCAATGCAAAAACGAAACCACACAGAGTATTCTGTAAGTTATAAAGTCTTCAATGTCAGTAAAATTCAACTACCTTTGTTCCAGCTTTTCATACATAACATGTGAGCTGAGAAAAGGATGGTATTAATCTTATCAGAAACTTCATATCTGAGTGCTATGTAATACCAAGGAGTCATCTCTAAAGACAATGACCCTCCTTTAGGGATTTGCTCTTTTCCATATTACTATTTGGAATGCCTCTTATCCAAATCCTAATTTCATGATATTAAATAAATACGTAAGAAATCTCTCTCATTATTTTAATGTCATATCTTTAATCCTCTCATATGTTATTTCAATTTGTTCACCACATAATCATTCATTTTAAATATACCACATAATTATTAGATTTAGATTCAAGTACCATTCAGTCCTTCAGAAAATAGAGGAAGTCCATCATCAAAACAGAAAAGTTTATCTTGGTAATTATTTTGAAAAGACATCATTCATTTGAGTCTAAAAATGTTTAAAGTTGTGGCAAAGAGTCATTCTCAAATAGTCAAACATTAGAACATATTTAAAAGTCATTGTCTTAAATAATTATAATTATATATATTCTTTAGATCATTCTTAAGAGCATTAATTATGTTGAGAAGGAAGATTAAGTGTGATTTTAATATTTGAAACAAATACTGAAAGCATCTGACAGGAATAAAGAGTCTACTCTTCTCCCATTTGATGCTTTATGGATAGTCTCCTGGCCTTTCCAAGATCTGGGACTTATTGACTTATTTTTTTGACACATTATATTTGTGGCATAGATAGCTGAAGAGATAGAACAAACACTACTCTATGAAAACATACTTTTTTTTTCTTTAAAAAAAGGAGAGAGTTAACAAGATGTGGAATTGAACAAGTTTAATCTCAATTTTGTTAAACCTCCAAGTCAGAATTTCTACGTACTCCAGACTGACTAGACAGGAGTCAGAAAACAGCAGGAAGAGCATTACATTTTTACTTTTGGTTCCTCGCTCACCAAGGGTTTAAAGTGTAGGAACTAAAACATTGGCCATTAGAAAAGGAGTTGTCCAGAGGAAGTTATCTATGGGTTGTGAGGATGATAGGGACATTTGAATCCTCTTTTAATCCCTGGAAAATATTCTTCAAAAGTCCAAGCTTTTCCTGCATTTCTAGAATTAGACTTAAACTTTTTTTTTGCCTTTTCTTGGATGTATTTGAAATGCAGTCTATCATTCAAGCTCCCGCCTTTCGAACAAAAATAAATGCAGAAAAGGACATGGACATGTAGCAAAGAAAGTTAAAGACAAAGAGCCCCCACACCAGTACCTCTCTGACACTGTATCCAGGCACTGTCTCCATACCTAACACTCCTCCAGATATACTGACCTTTACCTGTAAGCAAGTCAGGCACAGTCCCACCTCAAGCCTTGATCCAAGAACCTTCTCTTCCTCAAAACATCTGCACAGTAATTATCACATTCTAGTGAAAGGAGAGACAAGTAATAAACATAATGAAAAAGTAACTACTGGAAAATGGTAAGTGTTATGGGAAAAATAAAAATAGGGCAAGGCAAGAAGGATCAGAGTTGCTGAGTGTGGAGCAGCTTGTAATTTTCAATAGGATCATCAGTAAGGGTCTAAAAGGAGCAAGGGGATCCATGTGATTTTATGTCTTCAAGGCAGGAGATGAAACAATTATTGTGGCCATGTGTTTTTCGTTGTTGTACCTCAAGTACCTAAGAGTGTTTAGCACATGGTAGGAAAGTACCATAGATTTACTGAAGAAATGAATCCTGACTACTTACTGTTTTACTTACATATTAAATTGACTTCTTGGCAACTTGCGTCTCTGCTTTCCTTCCTAGTCTTGCAGTAATCATTTTTGGAAGAGGCTGTTCTTAAGTTTCCTATTCATTTAATCAGACCTATCTGGGTTTCTAGAGTTCCTTGAGTTTGTCCACCCTAACACTGACTGAATTTGGTCCTATTCTGATAAACTTTTTCAAAGTAAAAAATATTTTTAAAATATCTCAATTTTATAGCACTTCATTTGCCAACAGATGTCAGGGTTTATTAATTATAGTCACTGCTTTCAATAGACATGTGTGAATTTCAATAAAGATAGTGTATTTCATCACAATTAATTTTGATATGTGAATAAATTCTAATGTGTATTAGGTGGGCTTTTTGCCCAAATTCTACATATTGATTTCTGATTCCACTTTGTAATTATAATATAGGCAAAAAAACATTTGCATATAATATATGGTAGCTGATTTTGCATAAAACTCAGAAATAAATGTGTATCTGCGATTGGAAGAAAATAAGTTTAACGTTGTCTATGGCTGTGAAATTCATAATCTTTGATCCTACAATGAAAGACACGTAGAGAAAATTATCTATTCAAGTCTATTCCCATGTGGATCCATTTAGTGAAACTTTACTTGCAAGAATCTGTAAAAAATGCTAATATAAACCACATTCTTCACCAGTTTGGTCTTAGCTCTTTATTTGTTTCTGACTTAGAGATAACTTTGAATAGGCAATATAATGTCACCATGGGTAATGAATGATGCATGTATGAAATAGTGACCTTAAAACAGCACATTTCTCTTAAAGAAATCGATTTACACACCACTGCTGCTTAAATTTTACGAGCAATTATGTATCATGTGTTTCCTATATAAATGATAGAAAATCCATTTTAATCAACATTAATTTCCATGAAATTGCAACTTTGTTGGTGTCCATTAACAAGAATAAAGTAGATATGGAGATATAGCTTTAAGTAAACAAAAATTAAGGAAAAATACAGCAAAATCATAGAGAAAAATGCACTTTGCCTCAAAAGTTAAGTGTTTTGGAAAACAACACAGGAAATCCCATCAATGTGCCTTGCACATAACAGGACTAACAATCCTGGGGGATTTACCCATGTGGAGACATTCAGAACATATATTTGTAACTTAGAAGACACACTAATACTTCTCCAACTAAGCGATATTATTACAGTACAGGTAAGTAGCTATGTAGTACATTTTTATTCCCCCTTTTAAATACTTTCTTCCACTTTCAATTTTAGAGAATCACAATTTGAACCACTATTACTAATTTTTTTGCTTACTCACACTAATTTAGTAATTCTGGCTGACAACAAAATTCAAATAAATAAAATGTAGACAGTTTTAAGTTTGTCCTATGAGTTTGTTATTGTTTTCAAATATCCTTCACTTCCTTGCCAAAACAACACCCAAAACACTCTAGCCCTTAATGAAACCAACTCTCCATTTTGTTATAAAGAATATTATGGAATGGATTCAATCACACAGCCAGGCAAACTTGTGTCACGATTATAGTGTTATAGATTTTCTCACAAAACTCAAATGAATACTTACTACCGCATGAAAACCCCACCATGTGTCTGTAAGCTTACTCTTCCATTATTCTTAACCACTGTTTTATACATTCTTAAATCTCCCCTTACCTATTTCCCTACTAGCATCCCTGAACCTTTGAAGACCAAGGCTTTAACATATCCACATTTGGGACATAGTAGTAGTTTCATCTCCAAACTCCTCATGTTTGAGTGAGCTGCAAGTGATACATGAGACTCTCTCCTCAAAGGGCACATTTAATTCCTTGTGAAATGTGGGTTTATCCAAGTTTTTCTGTGAAATGAACTTAATGCTGAGCTTAGGAGAGAGAAGAACAATTCCTTTCCCAAAGGCACTGTTCATCAGAACTTTCACAAGTTGTACATAAATTTTACCTCTTAGATCTGAGCATATACCTGCATTTGGCAAGGATCTCTATCTACCAATAAGAAGTGATATTATAGATGTACATATGCTTCAGAAATAACATTTTCTAGAAAAAAGCCCATTATCATTCACTAGTCTGACATGTAATCTTGCATTTTATAAGACATTTTAAAAGAGGCACTACTGTATAGTAATAGTAACAGGATACAATAAGATTAGAAATAAAAGGAAGAGTGATGTAAACAAATGTTTTGTGTACTTTTTCAAAAAAATGCAAGAAAGTCACAAGCATGTTTATAAATTATAGCCAAAATACCACATTATTTTTCTTTGATACTAAACATTTTTAATATCAATGGCTCCATATGTAAAAGCCATGTAATTCTCTCTATTTTAAGAATAAAATTGAAAGAGTTATTAAGACACTCAAGGTACAAAAGCCTACTAAGACTGTATGCATACAACAAACATCCCAGAGTTGCTTCATTTTTTTAATAAATATATGATTTATTTAGATGAAATTTGTATCTTATCTTACTGTATATTTTTTCCTCCAGATGTGGAAACATTGTTTTATGAAATTTGCATTTATAACTAAGATAATTCAGAGTGTCATTATCTTTGGTTATTAGAATGTCAGAATAAATATTTGGACTGTGAGATACTATCTTGAATTCTTGCTTCTTGCTGTTAAAACTAAGGTAAATTTTCTCTTGTGTAGATTGGAGAAATTAAAAAGACTAAAAAGAAAATCAGTCACTGATGTGCCTGCTCCTTTCTACAACATCTGGCTTTAGAAATCTACCTGTCCTTCAAGATCCCATGTAAAGATTCCCTTTTATAAGTTTGATCCAATCAAAAGTATCTCTGAATATCTTTGACAGATTTTTTCTGTGCACTTACAAATGCCAATGAATTATCCTAAATTACCTAAATTATCCTGTTTCCCTCCTATACCGTATCAAATTGGCCTTCAAATCTCAAAAAGAGCTCACCAACCTATTCCCCACTTACTATTCTCACTGGTGTGATCTTCACTGGTGTGATCTTTATACCAACCGTCTCCTGAAATATTGCACCAGAATTTTACATAATCACCAGGTCCCGGGTCTCCTATATTGTTTTGTCTGTTCTCCACACTCCAGAATTATCTTAAAATTATGTTAAAATATAAAAAATGTCATGACATTCAGTCGTGTGATCCAACCCTTGCTCCATCTATCTGCTAGTGTGCTCACACACACCAAATTATTTTTTCATCTCACAAAGCTTCTTTCCTTCCAGGACACCTAAGCTTCTGGTTTTATAAGTTTTGATTTTTATCAGTGACTTAGCCCATTGTATTTCTCTTCCTGAAATGCCATTAGCTACTTCATCATCTTTACCCAACTCCTTTAGGAAGTCCCCAAAGTAGTAGGGACTCATAGTATTAATAACAATATCAGTATTAATAACGAATGCTTTTGTAACATCATGTGAGAAGTACTCTTCCACTTAATTTGAAATATAAATTAATTACAACTACATAACCCTGTCATGTAGATAAGTTTATTATGTCAATTTTTAAAACATTAAGGCACAGTGTTACCGAGTAACTTCTTTACATTCAAAGAGCAAGTAAATTAAAGTGCCATGGTTCAAATCCAGTTAGCCTAGCTTGAGAGTTCATGCTCTTGTGTTCTTTTTTTTTTTTGGTACTGGGGATTGAACTCAGGGGCACTGGACCACTGAGCCACATCCCCAGCCCTATTTTGTGTTTTATGTAGAGACAGGGTCTCACTGAGTTGCTTAGCACCTCGCCATTGCTAAGGGTGGCTTTGAACTCGCGATCCTCCTGTCTCAGCCTCCCTAAGTGCTGGGATTACAGGCTTGTGCCACCGCGCCCGGCTACTCTTGTGTTCTTGATGACAAAAATATGCTAACTTGCCCAAAATGTGGAAACTAAATTTAACAAAAATTCTTTTTATCTTCTGTTTCTCTGGCTTTGGAAAATAAGACTGAAAGTTTCCCAAAGTGAAAGCAGGATCAAGTAGATCCTGCTTAATCCAGGGTGCAGATACTTGAAGTTTCTGAAGATGATCTAAAAGCAGGGCTCCTTTAAATACAAAATGGAAAATGTCAGGGTAGAGAGAAGACTGGTAAAATTTTAAATTATTGAGTATGAAGTAATTACACACAATATTATGAGGTAAAAACAATTGAAGAATTTTCTCTATGAAATTTAAACAAATGAAAAACTTGTTTGAAGGAATTATGGTGATCAAGAAAGAGGCTGTTGGGCCAGAGAATGCAAGAGATTCCTTTAATAGGGTAACATGCAGCCTCCTATGTGAAGTTCTCACTCAGGCTCTGCCATCATTTCTAAACACTGCTTTAAGTAATCACCTCCATGAAAAACAAGAAAAATGAAGCTAACATTGCTGTCATTGGAGAATTTACAGCATGAATATATAAAGAAAAAAGAGACTTTTGATTGCTATGTGGGCAGCAGTGCTGGATATCAGAAGTTGAGCTAAAACAGAAATGACCTCCAGAGTAGCCTGATGCATAGATCCCAAAGTCCTGTACTACACACAGATCTAGAGCTCAAAATATTGTAAATAAAAAGGAAATAGAAACTCTACAACCCAGGCTCAATTCTATACAATTACTGATTTGAACATGGTCATCACTCACAGTAGTTGTATATAGAAAAGTCCTGGTCATATTGAAGGAAAACCCTATTTATTTCAATTTATATGATTATTTTAGTTATCTGGCATAAAATTAAAAATTATGGAGAAAAAGTGATCCATGAGAAAATTACTCAATTATGTGTATCCAAGAAGGCCTACACATTCCTAGGTCCTCTATCCACTTTAAGTAGAGTTTTGTACATGGTGAGAGATAGGGCTTTAGTTTCATTTTGTTGCATATGGATTTCCAGTTTTTCCAGCATCATTTGTTGAAGAGGCTATCTTTTCTCCAATGTATGTTTTTAGTGCCTTTGTCTCGTATGAGATAACTGTATTTCTGTGGGTTTGTATATGTGTCTTCTATTCTGTGCCTTTGGTCTACATGTCTATTTTGGTGCCAATACCATGCCATTTTTGTTACTATAGCTTTGTAGTATAGTTTAAGTTCTGGTATTGTGATGCCTCTTGTTTCACTCTTCTTTCTAAGAATTGCTTTGGCTATTCTGGGTCTCTTATTTTTCCAAGTGAATTTCATGGTTGCCTTTTCTATTTCTAGAAGAAATGACATTGGCATTTTAATTGGAATTGCAGTGAATCCGTATAGTGCTTCGGGTAGTATGGCTATTTTGACAATATTGATTCTGCCTATCTAAGAGCATGGGAAATCTTTCCATCTTCTGAAGTCTTTTTCAATGTCTTTCTTTAATGTTCTATAGTTTTCATTGTAGAGGTCTTTCAAGTTTCTTGTTCAATGGATTCCCAATTATTTTATTTTATTTATTTATTTTTTTGAGGCTATTGTTGATGGGATAGTTTTCCTAATTTCTCTTTCAGAGGATTCATCACTGATGTATAGCAGAGCCACTTCAATGTTTATATTAGCACAATTCACAATTGCTAAACTTTGAAAGCAACCTAGATGCCCCTCAATAGATGAATGGATAAAGAAGCTATGGTAGGGGCCGGGATTTTAGCTCAGTGGTAGAGTGCTTGCCTTGCATGCATGAGGCACTGGGTTCGATCCTCAGCACCACATAAGAATAAATAAATAAAGATATTGTGTCCATCTACAACTAAAAAAATATTTTTAAAAAACTGTGGTATGTATACACAATGAAATATTACTCAGCATTAAAAGAGAATAAAATTATGACATTTGCAGGTAAATGGATGGAGTTGGAGAATATCATGCTAAACAAAATAAGCCAATCCCAAAAAAACAAAGGCCAAATGTTCTCTCTGATAAGTAGATGCTGATCCATAATGGAGGTGTGCATGGGAAGAATGGAGGAGCTTTGGGTAAAAGGAAGGGAGGAGAGGGGATGGAGTATGGGGGAAGGAAAGATGGTAGAATGAGATGGACATCGTTACCCTAGGTACATGTATGACTGCACATATGGTGTAACTATGTGTGTAATCAGAGAAATGAAAGTTGTGCTGCGTTTGTGTACAATGAATCAAAATGCATTGTGTCATATACGCCTAACTAGAATAAATAAATAAATTTTAAAAAAGGAGGCCTACACACATAATTCAGAAGTTGGAATTACCAAAAATTCTTAAATAAATATTAAAATATTTTAAAGTAATTATAGAAAAAACCTGGATAAAATGGATGGAATTAACTTAAAACAGAGATAAGGAGTGTTAACCCCTAGATTGAAACATGTAATATTAAAATTAAATAATACTTGGAAAACTTTGGGGCCCAATAAAGATCTTGACCAAGAAATTACCAAAAGTAGACAGCTAAATGTGTACAATAGCATGGAAGCAACCACTTGAAGAACTAATATTCCAGTAAGGGACATAAAATAAATTTATAACAATACTCAACCCAAAACAAGACAGAAAAAAAGGAAAAATAGAATTAAGGAAACATAAATAGAAAACAAATAGCAACATATCTGATTTGAGGTCAATATTATCACTGATCAATTAAGTATAAAAGGTCTATGTCTATCAATTATCAGAGTAATTCATTTATGTATTGCCTATAAAACATGTAGTTTAAATATGAAGACACTAGATTTAAAAGACTAGAAAAATATGTCATATTAACCTTAATTAAAAAAATATCTAGTATATTTATTAATATCGAAGGAGTATATGATAGATAAATGATACAAAAATTAATGCATTCACAGGATTTAACTATTCTTAACATGTATATACCCAATAAATTATATGAAACAAAAACTGATGGAACTGTAAAGAGAAGTAGAATGTTACCTATAGTCATAGTAGAATCTGTCAAACTCCTCTCTCAATAATGGCTATAATAAGTAGTCACCTAAATCACTGAGGATATATGGAATTTGAATATCATTCTCAACCAGCTTTACCTACTTGGCAATTATTGAATGTGCTACTCAATAAAAAGTGGAATATACATTTCTTAGAAGTGCATTCAGAATGTTTACAAAGCAAAAACATATTCTATGCCATAAAACAATTCAATTAATATAAAAAAACAATTCAATTAATATAAAAGCTTTCATAAAAAGTTCAAATATATACCTACCATATGGCACAGACATTATACTCCTAGGTATTTACTCAAGAGAAATGAAAGAACTGTACACAAATTTCCATAACCTTTTGTTTGTTAATAGTCAAAACTGAAAGCACCCCAATGTCATCAACAGGTGAATAGATACATAAATCCCAGCATACACTAAAATGGATCACTTTGCACAAAAAAGTAATGAAGTATTGATGCAAAGACAAATATGTATAAAAATGAAAATAATTATGCTAAGAGAAAAAAGTCAGATCAAGAAAATATGATGTATGATTCCAATGATAACTAAAATTACAAATAATTCAAAGTTACAGTTACAGAAACAGACCAGAGGTTGTTTGATGATGCAAAAGTGGAGTGGAAAGAGAGAGATTACAGGCAGCTTGGGCCCGCTGCACTTCGGCTCCACAGCTCCTGTGCACTGGCAGGAGCTGCAGAGGGCCCAGATCTGCCCGCAGGAACCTCCACGGGTGTCCAGCTAAAGGGAGACCAGGAATTGCCACCTCGAGCCACTGAGGAGCCCAAACTCAGGGTAAGAGTCCCTGCAGACACCCTAGCGTGAGGCAGCCCCGCCCAAGGGCAGCCTGGGCCCACCCCAGTTCTGCTCCAGAGTTCCTGAGGATTGGCAGGAGCTGCAGAGGGCCCTGATCTGCCCTCAGGAACCTCCACGTTTGTCCAGCCAAAGGAAGACCAAAGACTGCTACCTCTAGCCACTGGGAAGCCCAAATTCAGGGCAAGAATTGCTCCAGAGACACCAGCAGAGGGAGCCCCACCCAAGGGCATCCTGGGCCTGCCTCAGCTCTGCTCCAGAGTTCCTGGGGACCACCAAGAGCTGCAGAGGGCCCTGATCCGCCCTCAGGAACCTCCACGGGTGCCCAGCTAAAGGGAGACCAGGGACTGCTACCTCTAGCCACAGGGGAGCCCAAACTCAGGGTAAGAGTCCCCGCAGAGACCCTAGCATGAGACAGCCCGCCCAAGGGCAGCCTGGGCCCGCCCCAGTTCCGCTCCAGAATTCGTGTAGACCAGCAGGAGCCCCGAAGGACACTGACCTGCCCTCAGGAAACTCCACGGTTGTCCAGCCAAAGGGAGACCAGGGTCAGCTACCTCTAGCCACTGGGGAGCACAAATTCAGGGCAAGAGTCACTCCAGAGACACCAGCGCAAGGCAGCCCTATCCAAGGGCAGCCTGGGTCTGCCCCAGTTCCACTCCAGAGTTCCCGGGGTTCGGCAGGAGCTGCAGAGGGCCCAGATCCACCCTCAGAAAACTCCACGTGTGTCCAACTAAGGGTTGGCCAGAGTCTGATTGCTACCAGCCACAGAGGAAAGCACGCCCAGGGAAAGAGTGGTCTCCAGAGACCCCAGCGTGAAGAGGCCCCACCCTAGTATGCTCTGGGCTGGCCTCAATTCCATTCCAGAGTTCCAGTGGGAATGCCAGGGTGCCCAGTTGAAGGCAGACCAGAGCCTGCTAGCCTCTAACCCCAGGGGAGCTCATATTCATGGTAAGGGTCTTGCACAAACTCTCCAGTTTGTGACTCTGCCTAAGTGAGACCTGAGCCTGCCTCTACTTCCGCTCCAGAGTTCCTGTTCACCAGCAGGAGTGCAAGAGAGGGCCAAAACTGCCCTCAGGCGCCGCCTCAGGAGCCCAGCCAAAGCCACTCCCACTGCCCAATAGAGGTACATCCACTACTTCCGCCACCAACTTTAGTGACAGTAGTGCCCATCTGGGGACACTGGGAGAAGAGAAGTAGCTCCAAGGTGAGACACAGGTAGTCTGGAGTGTCAATACAAGATTATAGGATAGAAGCCGCAATACCTCAGATTGGTATTTCAAGAAAGGAAGATACACAATCAACATGAAAAAACAAGGGAAGAAAGTGCCCCAAATAAACCTGGATATGACTGTAACAGAATCCATTGACAGCACAGTTGATGAAATGTCAGAGAAAGAATTCTGAATGTACATAATTAAAATGATCAGTGAACTAAAGAATGATATAAGTGAACAATTACAGGCAAAAATTGATCAATCCAACAAAGAAATAGGAGAGCAAATAAAGGCAACCATCGATCATTCGAACAAAGAGATAAGAGAGCAACTACAAGTAGCAAAAGATTACTTTAAGAAAGAGCTAGAGATCGTGACAAAATAAACAATCAGAAATTCTTGAAATGAAGGAAACAATTAACCAAATAAAAAACTCAATAGAAAGCATCACCAGCAGACTAGATCACCTAGAAGACAGAACCTCAGATAATGAAGGTAAGATACACAATCTTGAAAATAAATTTGACCATACAGTGAAGATGGTAAAAAATCATGATCAGAACATACAAGAAATATGAGACAGCATCAAAAGACCAAATCTAAGATTTATTGAGATAGAAGAAGGCGTAGAATTTCAAACCAAAGGAATGCACAATCTCTTCAATGAAATAATATCAGAAAACTTCCCAAGTATGAAAAATAAAATGGAAAATCAAATACAAGAGGCTTACAGGACACCAAATGTACAAAATTTCAACAGATCTACACCAAGGCACATTATAATGAAAATGCCAAACATACAGAATAAGTATAGAATTTTAAAGGTCACACGAGAGAGGAACCAGATTACATATAAGGGGAGACCAATTCGTATCTCAGCAGATTTTTCAACCCAGACACTAAAAGCTAGGAGATCATGGAATAACATATTCCAAGACCTAAAAGATAATGGATGCCAACCAAGAATCCTATATCCAGCAAAACTGACCTTCAGGTTTGATCACAAAATAAAAACCTTCCATGATAAACAAAAGTTAAAAGAATTTACAGCAAGAAAGCCTGCACTACACAGCATTCTTGGCAAAATATTCCATGAGAAGGAAATGATAACCAACAATGGAAATTTACAAAGAGAGGAACTACACTAGAGGAAAGACCATTCAAAAGAGAAAACAACTCAAGGTAAAAACCAAAAATAAACCAAAATGACCAGAATTACAAATCATATTTCAATAATAACCCTGAATATAAATGGCCTAAATGTACCAATAAAAATGACATAGATTGACAGACTGGATTTAAAAAAAAGACCCAACAATATGCTGTCTTCAAGAGACTCATCTCACAGGAAAAGACATCCACAGGCTGAAAGTGGAAGTGTGGGAGAAAACATTTCACTCACATGGACCCCGCAAACAAGCAGGAGTTTCCATTCTCATATCAAATAAAGTGGACTTCAAACAAAAGATGGTGAAAAGAGATAAAGAAGGTCATTTCATACTTCTTAAGGGAATCATACATCAAAAAGACATAACAATCATAAATATCTATGCCCCAAATAATGGAGCTTCTACATATATCAAACAAATCCTTCTCAAATACAAGAATCAGATAGACCACAACACAATAATACTTGGAGACTTTAACACAGCTCTTTCACCATTGGATAGATCTTCCAAACAAAAACTTAATAAAGAAACCATAGATCTCAATGAAACTATCAA
>PVHX01017176.1:0-40865 GCA_004024805.1 Geosciurus inauris | reverse complement strand
TTTTCAAGAGCCACCAAGCTTGTGAGTACAATTTACATTCTTAAGACCCTATCTAGCAGGGTGTTGTGGTGCAAGCCTGTAATTCCAGCACTTTGGGAGGCTGAGACAGGAGAATTGCTAGTTCAAAGACAGCCTTAGCAATGGCGAGGCGCTAAGCAACTCAGTGAGACCCTGTCTCTACATAAAACACAAAATAGGGCTGGGCATGTGGCTCAGTGGTTGACTACCCCTGAGTTCAATCCCCGGTACAAAACAAAACAAAACAAAACCTATCTGCCTCATAGTCACCATTCTTTCTACGACAACCAGTTTTTATTGTGGTTTTCTAATATGTAACAAGGTTTTCATCTTTAGAAATAGCCAGTAAAGATATGACAAGTTGCTCAACCTTGCTCGATGTCTGAGAAGTGCTAAAAGTGCTAATTAAAATGACAACAAGATTCCATTTTTCACTCATCAGATTGGCCAAAATTGATGTCCAGTGTCAGTGAGGGAGGGAAGGAGGTGTGATGTTAAATACTGCTTGTAGAAATGCACATCGGCAGCCTGTTTGGAGGGCAATTCAGAACTATCTATAAAAATTTTAAATGCCTCTTCTCTTTGATCAAGCATTTTTGTTCTTGATACCTACCCCAGGGAAATCGTTTCACAGAGGTACAAAGAAGTATACATTGCATTGTCTGGGAACAAGGTAATATTGGACGCACCATATTAACCATTCATAGCAAAGAGTTAGAAGGACCTTGGTGTATCTGAACTATAGCATCTTTGAAACCTTCTAGAAGAATGTGGCTGGTTTCCACAGTCTGACATGGAATGTTTTATTCAGTAGAACAGCAAACTGGGGAATTTGGGCAGCACAATTCTATTTATGAAATTTTAAAAATCATCAGATACATCTGTGTCTGTACTCTAGGTCTTTATGTATAATATTTGATGGAAAAAAATTCAAGGACATATATACATCAAACTGTTCATAGTTACTCTGGGACTAAGTTAAAGAGAAGCCAAAGAGAGTTGCTGAGTTATTGGTGTATTGGCTGAAATTTCACAGTGAAAATACACATTGATACTATTGTTTTCATAATTATAATAAGTAAACAGTTACATCAATCCATAAAAACATGGAAAAGAAAGGTGCTTTCCTTCAAAACACTTCTAATTCTTCCCAAACAATAACCATACACGGTGGATGATATGGGATTATTGCCTCCACATTCCAAGTGAGAAAACAAAGAATCCAAAAGAAGAGCGGACTTGTCTGGGGTGACAAGGTTGATCAGTGACAAAACTAGAACAAGAACCCAGGTCTTCTGACTTCAGTCCTAGAGCTCTGTGAACTGCATCTCCTCACTTCATTTGCTTCCACGATCTTGACGCCGCTTTGCTTGTGATCCAAGACAGCCACCAACACATCCTTGCAAGACAACCTTTAACTCAAAGAGTTCGAGAGTTTCCAAACTTTTTATCGTTCTGCTCTTCTGTTTTCAAACCCTGCTGAGACTGGAAACTAGCATCCTTCAAATTTCTACTTGAAACCTGCAGGGTCAGTGTTACAGAGGACTCCTCTGATGTTCCGTCCGATTTCCATCCAAATAAATCTCATTTTGCTGATGTCTATAAAGTCTGACTTTATAGCAGAGAGCTCTCCTAGAACTCTGTCTTTAATAAAAGGGGAAAGAAGTGGAACTACTAATTTAGTTTCTTTAAAAGGCATGTATTTTCATGCACATTAAGTCCATCTGTTGGTGAAATGGATGCCTTTGCACAGTGTATAATTTGATAAAACCCAAAAGAACTCAGAGCTCCTAGCTTGAAGCAGAAATAGAGAAAGTGGCTGGGAACCTGACTAAAGTGGAGAAGTCCACTAAATGTTATTTTTAGAACTAAAACCTGATTTTTAAAAAATTATCCATCATGGGGAAAGATGGGTATTTTCAGTGTAAGTAACAGCCTCTCAGTGCCATCAGACTGCTGTGGGGACTGAGATCAAAGGGCCTGCTCTTTTATTGGGGATATCTTCTGCATGGCATTGTGCAAGATCTGATCACCTCATTCTCTTCCTCATACTATCCAGTGGGTCCCTATTGGTTGCAGAGAACTTACAAACTAGCAGCTACATGTTTACTTGCCAAGATGAAGTATTTAAAAATTTTAAATGTTGGCAACATTTAAAACTTGGCATTCCCCATCAAAATCTGGATTTCTCATTTCTCGAAAAACCAGAAGATCTAGCCATGCTTGGTCCAGATTCCTACAGAGCATTAATGGGCTGATGCTGAGTGGCAGAAGTATAACTTAGACACCATTCACTTCCTGCTGTGCTGTGAGTCCCATCTGTGCTCCCCAGTTATAGACACTTGAAGTGGCCATGCCTGGTCTTGAAGATTTACATGTACACTTCACAGAAGAACATTCGAGGTCCTTCACTATGGGCTGATGGTCAACTCCTCCATACTCAGCTTCTCCCTGTTCTTTCTCCATTTATTTACTTAGTGAATTAACCTTCATTTTCATTAGCCTGTGCCAGACAGGTTGCTAGGTAGATACAAAGAGGAATAAGTAAAAATGTGTGTTTCATTGAGGGTCCTAGGAGATAGTACATACAGATGAGGACAATGTGAGTCTTATTGGTAGAATGGTAAGGGGCCCACAGCACTCTGAGCCTAGAAATTCTGGGACTGTTCATAGAGGTAGGCCTGAAGGAGGAGAGCTGCCTCCCAGAGGGATGTTACAATCTTCTGATAGGAATGTAGCCAGCTTGAGATAGCCCTGCAGAGCAGGAGCTAGGGGAGAATCACCTGGCCTTACTCTCCTCTCTTTCTCTGGTCTTTCCAGGAGACTTATCCTTGACTTAAGCCAAAAATAAAGAAGATGGGGCCTTTTGATGCAGCCCAAGAGATCAGCTTCCATAGGCAGAGGTCAGGCAGGGAAAGGGTAGAGTAGATCCAAGGTGCAAGAAGGTACTGGGCCAACCCCATTCTGTCCTTCAAGGAATTCAGTCTAGTCAAGAAAATGGCGAGTCACCAGACAGTGCCAGTACAGGAGTGGAAGTATTGTACTGGCAAGAACCACAGAAGGTGGTAAGAGCCCAGGGGAAAAAGCTGTCCAGGCATAGGCAGCTCCCCTCAGACAGTTGGAGGTGTCCAGGAAATGGTGAGCTCATGACAAACTAGAAATGATTGAAGAGCCAAGAGTTTACCAGAAAGAGGTGAGGAAGGAAAGTTGAGGAAGAGAGCATCCCATTGCTCAGGATTCAGGGGTACCAGGTGCCCACCCACTGGGTCACTCAAAGTTGTCCAAATGTGTCCTGCTCTTTGATATCCTATGACACATAATCACTTCCTCCATAATCACTCTTTGGGGAAAGCTACTTCCTCCTTAAATCAGCTCCCAGAGTAATTCCACTCCTGAATCTACCCAAAGAAATGTGGTAGGCAAACACCAAAAGACATAGATTACAGTGCTCAAAGCAGCATTATCATAATAACCAAAAGTCCATCAGCAATAGATGAGAGCCATGAATTATGACATATTCATAGCCTAGAATACAGCGTAGCAGTGAGAATGTACAATCTACATGTGTAAAAAATATAGATGAATACCACAAATAAATATTGAGTGAAAGAAGTAAGACATAAAGTACACATTCCAATAAGCTTCCTTTTGAAAAGATCAAAATCAAGCACAGTCATATCTATGAAGGCTAGAATTCAGGATAATAGTGACCCCTTAGGGGAACGGTAGTTACTAGAAGGGGGCACCAAATGGGAAGCTCTGTGTTTCTTTCAATGTCTTGTTTGATGATATGAGTGCTGGTTGCATAGGTTCATGAAAATTCATGGAGCTATAATCACATATGTATACTTTTCTGTGTTATACTTAAAAAATGTTCAAAATGCTTAAGTCTCCTTCTCTGGGAAGGTTTTTGAATAGCAAGAACTGGGAAGGCCTTGAGTTGAAGGAGCCCAGGAAACCTTTTTGTAAAACCCACCCACATCTCTGGAAAGGGGAGTGACTCAGGAGACTGGGCGTACCTCAAATTCCCAGGTGACCCTGGCCAGTCCAGTCTACTCTCTTGGCTCCGTCTGCTCCTTGCAAAATGATGCAAAAGAGCAGATGTGTTTCCCTTTCTTCTCAATAATGAGGAGTTTTAGAGCCATTAGAGATCAATGGATCAGCCCGGCGTGGTGGCGCACACCTGTAATCCCAGCAGTTCGGGAGGCTAAGGCAGGAGTATTCCAAGTTCAAAGCCAACCTCAGCAACTTAGCGAGGCCCTAAGCAATTTAGCGAGACCCTGTCTCTAAATAAAATATAAAAAGGGCTGGGGATGTGGTTCAGTGGTTGAGTGCCCCTGTGTTCAATCCCCAGGACCAAAAAAAAAAAAAAAAAAATCAATGGATCATCCCTCTTCTGAATTGCCTTACCAGTCTGGACCATTTCTGCTCATCAAACAGCCGTGAAATGGCTACATCTCCCAGCTGAGTGGCTCCCAACTCTCTCATCATGGAAGAGATGATGAGAGAGAAAAGTCTTTTCTTTTCTCCCATGAGGCCCACATCCTGAAAGAAGATACAAGAAAAAATGTTTATTTTGTAATAACCCATTTGTTTTAATCAAGACATTTATATTAACGCCAATCTGATCTTGTGACTAGCATGAGATAACCAATATCCCCCGACTGGGTTGTGTAATTCCTACTCAAACACAGTAACCTGATCGTTTCGTTCACTGGGAAAGGCAGGCATTCAATGTAGGATTTCCAAGATTAATTTTATGACACAGAAATTAATTAGGAAGCCTGTATTTATTTTTCTTAATCTTCTCAAGGTGGCACCCCTAGGTCAGGCCCTCTATATAACTGAAGAGACCTTGGATTCTGTCTTCAGATATATTCTGGTGCTGCTTGCCTGACTTCTTTTCAATAATGATCTCAGAATAATGAGGTCTTCGATATCATTGTTTTAATCATTATTTTAATAATATGAATTACCTTAGTCCATTTGGTCTGCAAACAAAACACTATAAACAGGTAGATTATAAACAATAAAAACTTATTCCACATGATTCTGGAAGCTGGGGAGTCCGAGACTAAGATGCTAGAAGATTCATTGTCTGAGGAAGGCTCTACTAGTTCCACAGGCAGGAACTTCAGCTATGTCCCCAAGCTCTCCTGTGTCTGTTTTATCAGAGCACTGATCCCAGTCATGAGAGTCCCACCCTTGTGACCTAATCAACTCCCAAAGGCCCCACCTCCTATTGCCATCACCTTGGGGGATAAAATTTCAATATATGAATTTGAAAAAGGGGAATGGACACAAATATTCAGACCATGGCTCCAAAATAGACTACATGTATGTGGGACATCTTTTTACTAATATATATTTTTAATTGACACATAGTAAGTTTACTTATTTATGAGATACTGGGTAACATTTCAATACATGCATACGATGTGTAATAATCAGATCAGGGTAACTGATATGAACCTTTTATGTGTGTCACTAGGCAACTTACATGGGTTACTATGGGTTGTGGAGTCAGACATTGCTGGTTCAAATCCCACTTCTGATCCTTACTGGCTCAGTGACTTAAGTGAGGAAGTCGTTAACCTTTCTGAGTCTCCATTTTCCTTCTTATCCATGGAATGCATTATTTGGAAGATCAAATGTGTGCAGATCAGGGAAGCACATCGTACAGGCCTCGACACACAGGAAGTGCTTAAAGTGGTTAGGCCAGGTCTTCCTAGTAACTCTAATTTCTTTACAATGCCTTTTTCAGGAAACTTCATTATCCCCACTTTATAAAGGAGAAACTGAAGCCCGGAGACTGGCCCAAGATCTCATGGCCACTGATTAGCAGATGCAAGATGATCCCGTTCTATTTGATGCCCGAACCTGACCGCTTTCCACTCTTCAGTCCTTCAACCCAACAGATGCTGTGGCTGATCTTCTCAGAGTTGTTTCTATTCCCTCATAAACATTAGTTTGGAGAAGAAAAAAATATTTTAGTTTATTTTTTTAGAAGAATCAAAATAAATAATTTGGTAAGACTTTGCACTTAGCATAAAAACTTAATTTTTCCTAAGCTTATTTCTTATGGACACATTCAAGATTGTCAGCTTGTAATTTTGTGACTATTGTTAATCTTATTACAGGAATTAGCAAAGGACTCAGAGAGATCCAGCCATACCTCGAGACCTTGGGCACCTTTTTCCTCTGGGGGACCTCAGCTCCCTTCTGTGAAACCTGGGAGTGGACGAGCCCGAGCCCCAGTCCTAGCACCCCGACAGCAAAGCTTCTCCTCTGACATCATTCCAGGACCTTTACATGGGTGAGCAGCTCCACTTCAAAGGTTTGACATCTGCCCCTTCTTCCTGAACGATGTCAGAGGGGAAAGAAAGGAAAAGGAAAAAAAAAAAAAAAAAGAATCCAACATCTGTTTTCACACCATGGCTGGGAACTCATTCCTAAAACATTTTTCATACTTGACCAGAAGGGCATTTCGTCACGAGTAACAGGATCCCTCCCTTGCTCTCTGGCTGCCTCTGCACTTTGCTGATAAGACAGTAACTAACATGCTGATGCGCGTTTCCAGGAATCGAAGCTTCTCCCTGGCTGAGACCAGCGCTGTTGCGTTCACAGAGGCAGGTGTCAGAGCCCAGGGCCTGAAAGGCGGTCCCTTCCCAGGCAAGGCAGCCCAATTACTGTCCTTGGGCTCCCCAGGACCTCTTTCAGGACTCCAAAGACAGGGACTCATTGCTTTTATAGCCATCACTCAAACCCCCTGTCCCTGACTTTCAGGTCCAGCTGTGGGAAGGGCCCCTCCCTGCATGCCTCTGCAGCCCCAGCCACAGGAAAAGCCAAGAGAACTCTCGGTCCCAGCCTCCCACTCCCACTCTGGGCCTCCAAAAGGCTAATCTTCCTAAAATACTTTGGTCCCAATAATCAGCATTCTGATTACTTGCTGTATCAGCTCTTGGCTAACCCTCTCGGCCACCTTAATCAGCTTTATTGTCACCTCCTGAGGACAACATTAAGTTAACAAGAAGTTGTCTTGTGTACCTAAGTCCACACATATCCAAGATGTGAGCCCAGGCCTCGGGCTGGACAAGAGCTCACGCTGTGCCAGCAGCCCTCAAACACTGTGGCCCCAGGACTCCTTCACAATCTTAAAAATTATTGAGGACCCCAAAGAGCTCTTGCTTCTGTGGGTTCTATCAGATACTATATCAGAAATCAAAACCACATCATTTTTCAAATTCAAGAACACACAAGCACATGTCCCATTGTCCTCACGGCATGATGACATCACGCAGTGAGTGAGCTCCAGAAAACGTCACTCCATAAGAGGATGAGTGTGAAAAAGGCAAATATTTTTACAAAAGTGCTTTTGACCTCAAGGTCCCCCAGAGATTGTTGGGGTATCCAGACAGCCCTCTGAAAACTTATGCACTACACGGTCTCATTGCCCTGAAGGAGCGTGTGCCTAGGAATCCTATCTTTCTTACAGAGTGCTACCCCAGTCCATAAGCATTTATGGGACTCCGACTGTGTATCAGGCACAATACTAGACACTGGTTTACAGTGGCAATCATCAAACTCATCCCTGCCCTTCCGAAGCTTCCAGTCAGGTGAAGGAGACACATGGGGCAAAAATAGACTACTCCAATAAGAAATTTTTAACTATCAAAATCATTAGAAAGGAATGAGGCGCAATGAAACCACGCTTAACTCAGAGACATCATGGAGTTTGAGGGTCAGGAAAAACTTTCCTAGGGATGTGGCATGTCCTGCTAAGGGTTCTGCAAATGGTGACCCTCTCCTAATGCAGGTGTGGGCTCCCCCATCATGGCCTCCTCTCTTCCAGCTCCCATTTACTCCAGATAAATTCTTCCTGTCCCAAATCTCCACTTGGCGTTCTAGCTGTTACATCTCATAACTCTTCCCTCCCGGCATTTGGCACCAGCATAGCTGTCCCCAGTGCACACTGGCAGTGGCAAAAATCAGTGGGGAGGAAGAGAGGAGGCCATGTAGGGGCGAACAAACTCTGACTTTGGACTGAGTCCTGGTCCCAGTCCCTCCTCTTTGTATCCATGTGATCCTCCTGGTCAAGCTGCCATTCTGGATTCTCGGCATCTTCGACAGTACTTGTGAAAAACAGAGCACTTAGCATGGCATTCTGCAGTTTCATCCATTTACCTGCAAATGCCATAATTTCATTCCTCTTTAGGGCTGACTAATATTCCATTGTGTATATATACCACACTTTTTCTTTATCCATTCATTTGTTGAAGGGCACCTGGGTTGGTTTCATTGCTTGGCTATTGTGAATTGAGCTGCCATAAACATTGATGTGGCTGCGTCACAAATGTTCTCTCTGATATGTGGATGCTAACCCACCGCAAGGGAGAGTATGGAGGAGAAGAATAGAAGTTCATTGGATTAGACGAAAGGGAATGAAGGGAAAGGAGGGGACATGGGACTAGGAAAGGCAGTAGAATGAATCGGACATTAACTTTCCTTTGCTCGTATGTGAATACACAACCCATGTAACTCCACATCATGTCCATCCACGGGAATGGGATCCTAATTAGAATGGGTTGTACGCCGTTGGTATAATATGTCAAAATACACTCTACTGTCATCTATACCTAATAGCAACAAAGTTTTAAAAATTTTCTCGGGTGGCTAGGTGATAATCAGGTGAGCTGATGTATATGAGGATGCCCCATGAATGTACCACATATAAAGAAATGCACAGATATGAAGTGCAATCCAAGTGTAGCACTAATGACAATACTCAATAGAATCCAACAGTGAGAAAAACTGGGTTCAGCAGCTTTACCTGATGTCCCAGTCACACGTTAAACTCCGTGCTTAAGTATAGGCCATTTCACAGCAAGTCTCTAATTCAGAATATGGATTTTGAAGGATGCGTGGTGGTTTTGATCCTTTTCCTGAATGCAGAAACACAATGTGAAAGAGTCGCTTTAATTCTTCAAGACAAAAGCCTGGATGCAGAGCTCACCTTTGCTCATCTTCTTTATCATTCACAGCCAAGAGTTGTTGCAAGATCCACAGGGGCGTTTGATGGACGTCTCATCAGGCTGGGAGCAGAGAGCTCAGGGGCCCATCCCAGCTCAGCCGCAGATTCACTGCAGACGTTTGATCAAGTGTCTTCTTGTTTGGGCTGCAATTTTCACATCTGTGAAATGGGAAGGCAGAGGGTGAGTGACACTGGTGAAATGGGCAGGCATCTCCTGGGCATGACAGTACTGATATTCCTCACAGTGTGGGACACAAAGCAGCACAGAAACCTTTTGGATACGACTTTAGGAATCAGAACTTGAAAGGAAACCACTTGGCCAGGTGCGGTGGTGCATGCCTGGAATCCCAGTGGCTCAGGAGGCTGAGGCAGGAAGATTGTGAGTTCAAAGCCAGCCTCAGCAACTGAGAGGCACTAAGCAACTCAGTGAGACCCTGTCTCTAAATAAAACACAAAATAGGGCTGGGGATGTGGCTCAGTGGTCAAGTACCCCTAAGTTCAATCCCCAGTACCCTCTCCCGACCAAAAAAGAAAAGAAACTCACTCGGTAGAGAGGACAGTCACTTCTAACTCCCTTTTTAAGCTTTGGATTACGTCAAGCAGCAATGCTCCTATCATGTCAGCTGGTCATCAACAGCTCTCTGACACTCCTTCTTCTCCTCTTTTTCTAAAAACACACCTTAGGACCAAGCTTCAGCTGCAAGAATGGTTCCCTAGAACTTTACAGCATTATTTTGTTAAAATGGTGCATGTGTTTTGATGAACCTCTACTTTTGGTCAGTCACTGTATTTGGTTTCATTTATGATAGTGATATGAAGTTTGTAAATAAATTTAGTTCTAAAAAGTAAGTTATTAAAAAATGTATTTTGAGAAACATGTAAGTGTGGCAATAATCACAGTATGTCATTCAGGTTAGAGAACTCGGTGCTGATGTCTGAGGGTACTTTCCTTGCCTCCAAGGGCCTGTCACAGCTACCAAATGGTTCCATCATGGGATGGTCACACTGTCCTTTACTGCCCAGGACCCCTGGGTGATAAAGTTACACTAAACAGACTCTGGATCAGGGGTGGAGATGTCAGGCCGCTCAGGAATCTTCTCTGCCACAGGCCGTCCCATAGCAGAGGTATCCCCAAGCACAACCCTACCTACAGCAAGCGGGGCAGGCTCTGGCTGCAGTGTTAGCTGTCTTCAGAAGAAATCCCCATAATCATGAGTTCTGGATGGTGGAAGAGTTTATAAGGTGCTTCGTTGCATATGAACTTGGGAATCTTCTCCACATACCTCCAATTAAGCATTATTTATGACTTCATTGTGTAGGTAAAGGTATCCAGTCTCAGAGAGCCTAGATGACTTACGAAGTCAAACACCTAGAAAGGAATAAAAGGGAATTGCAATCTGTGTCTTTTGTCACCAAACTCACTGATCTTTCTCTCAATGACATGGAGGAGACACCCAGGGGACAGGAGGAGGCTGGGGAACAAGATACAGGCCCTACATCAGCCCCACCCTGTAGCAGAGCAGGTATGGCCCCTGCTCTCCTGCCTTCTAAGTTAGAAACTCCGCAACCTCAGGCTGAGTCCGCTCTTATCTCCAGCCTCAGAGACCTCATCTCTTAAGATGGGCATAATGATAACACATACTTTGAAATGTCACCGAAACAATAAACCAACAGAAAAGTATGCAAAGTGCGGAGCTTAGTGCCCTGCACTTAGAAAACAGATTGTCATTATTGCTCTTATCATATTATGTTATCTTAAGGATTAGTATAAAGCCCCTGGTGAAGTTTTGGGTTTTCTGCAACACTATCTGCTCTTTAAAATGTTTTTCAGACAAAATCCTGCATGATAATGCAAACTGAGTTAATGCCTGCTGGCTGGACTGCAAACTGGTGCAACCACTCTGGAAAGCAGTATGGAGATTCGTCCAAAACTAGGAATAGAACCACCATTTGACCCAATTATCCCATTCCTCAGTATACATCCAAAGGAGTTAAAATTAGCATACAACAGTGATGCAGCCACATCAATGTGTATAGCAGTTCAATTCACAATAGCTAAGCTATGGAACCAACCTAGGTGCCCTTCAACAGATGAATGGATAAAGAAAATGTGGTTACATACATAATGGAATATTACTCAGCCATAAAGAAGAATAAAATTATGGCATTTGCAGGTAAATGGATAGAACTGGAGACTATCATGTAAGTGAAATAAGCCAGTCCCCAAAAAACCAAAGGCCAAATGTTTTCTCTGATATGAGGATACTAACACACAATGGGGAGGGAATGAAAGAATAGATGTTCAGTGGATTAGACAAAGGGGAATGAAGTGAATGGAAGGAAGGAGAATTAGAAAGACTGGAAAAAAATCCGACAGAAGTTTCCTATTTATAGCTATGAACACACCACAGTGAATCTCCACATCATGTACATACTCAAGCCTGAGATTTTATTTTGAATAAGATATAAACTATGTTGTATAAATATGTCCAAATTGACTCTACTGTTATGTATAACTTAAAAGAACAAATTTAAAAAAAACTGAGTTAAAGCCGCCCAATGTCCAGGTTGGGGTTGAAGTCAGTGCTACTCACAGAACCACTCTGAGCCTCAGTTTCCTCCTCTATAACCCAGGGATGCTCCAGACACTGAAGAGTTATTGGGAAGATTCCACCAGGCAGAGGTGGACAGGGGACGGCACTGGGAGTGCAACACAGGGAAGAGCTCCAGAAATGGGAGTTCCCTTTGTTTTTCCTGCTCCCTCCCTGGGAAAGTGCAGAAATGGAGGTTAGGGACCCCCTGGGGCTTCTCTGGTCACCTGACTGGAGGGTTGGGGTGGAGAACAGGAAGGAGGTGGTGTGGTCTAGCACAAGCCAGCCTCTTTTTCCTCTATGACTCCAGCAGTTTGGAAATAGATTCTCTTTCTTCTGGGCTGTTCGCCTGTGGACCATCCCACTTCCCACCTCGGCCCTTCCCAGAACAATGGCAGGATATGGGCCCTTGCTTCCGAGCAATGGCACTCAGGCCTTTGAGCCAGGTTGGGTTGGACCAGGCCAAACAAGGCTTGTCCCAGGCACTCAGAGGCCAGCAGCCTCAGCATCAAATGCAGGAGGCCCCTGCACAGCCCTGGATATTTCACCAGGGAGGCCCAAAAGGTAAGCCTGAGAAGTTTGGGATCCCTGAAGACCTGGTGGAGAGAAAGGAGAGGAAGCCCAAGGCCTCTGGATCATTGCAAGGCGCTTCAAACTGGGCACAAGCTGGCGTTTGGGTTTCTGGCGCCCACTAACAGATCTCTGCCAGACTCCACTTTGTCCCTGATAATAATATGGTAAGTGGCCATTTTTTTCCCCCTGGACTCACACTACATGTAACCAACTCTCACTATTTGAGGATTCTATATTCAGAATTCATCGACTCACTGAAAGTTTTTTGTAATCCTTCTAGCAATACTGGTGACATTCCAGCTTGTTTGTGGTCATTCACAGTAAAGCAGAAAAACATCGTGCACTCTGAGGCAAGTGTTCCTAGATATGCTCAAATATGGCGGGACTCTGCCTTCCCGTTTTAGCTCCAGGGGCTTTTTTTTTTTTTTTTTTTTTTTGGCACCGGGGATTGAACTCAGGGGCACTCGACCACTGAGCCACATCCCCAGCCCTACTTTGTGTTTTATGTAGAGACAGGGTCTCACTGTGTTGCTTAGCACTTCGCCATTGCTGAGGCTGGCTTTGAACTCACGATCCTCCTGTCTCAGCCTCCCTAAGTGCTGGGATTACAGGCGTGCTCCACCACGCCTGGCTCCAGGGTCATTTTTAAGTCTATTCAGTGGCTCATAGTTTCTGTGGGTCAGTTTTCTTTCTGAAAGAGCCTGCAAAGCTCATGCTAAAGAGCGCAAGACCACTGGCAGAGAAGTTGCACTTTCCGTAAGCTTCATTCAGACAGGACCTGTAGTTTCGATGGTCATGAGGTCAAGGCTAATGACCAACAATTATATCAAATAAGCTCTTTAATCCAAAGCACATAAAATCATGCATTGATCAGTTAACAGAAATGTGACAAGAAGCTTTTAGGAGCCTGATCCTGAATGTCCACCAGGAGCAATGGCCCCGTTTTCTGCCATTCAGCGTTCAGAGCAACTGTATAGAACGCAGCTGCCTCAAAACATGGCGATCGACAGTATCTGTGATCTCGTGGAATCCTCAACAGCCACAGAAATCAGTCTCATCGCCCCACTGTGTAGACATGCAAGTGAGGTAGAAGGCCTTGAACTTGCCGGAGAGCACACTGCCCGGACGACTGAGCTGGCTCAAGGCTGTCTTGCGTTGCGTCTGCCATGCTGCCCTGCGGCGTCCGTGTCCAGTCCCCAGTGGGCTGGTGTGACCCCCGCACTCACAGGAGCAGAGTGTGTGAGCAGGACCAGGCCTCTGCAGTACAGCTTCGTCCCCACAAGTGAAGTCTGATGAGGGTATGGGGACCAGGGACACGTGACATTGGTCAGAGGCCCCGTGGAAGATTCCCATAAGCCTTGTTTTGGGGGAAAATATTGGTTTTTGTATAAAGGAAACTGACCTTTCTCAAGTGCCAGTTGTCACATCGTCTATTCTCACAACTCTGAGAGGGACAGAGTATCACTCCTGAGCTTCTCCTCATCAAAGCCTTGCTGTCCTCCCTCAGCACTAGCCTCTACACAAAGGCTGCAAATGCAATGCAAACACATGTCACTTCCATTTAGCAAGACAAGGGGGTAAAGAGTCGATGTCCCTGGAAACAGCCCCCCAACAACAACGTAGTGACATCGTTGCTCCACAGTCCAGCTTTCTCGCCTCCAAGCTGGGCCACACCATCATCGTGTGTTCTCCATGGACTGAGCTCCCGTCAGCCATAGTGGCAACAGACATGAAAGGATTCCCCTCCCCTCCCTGGTCAGGTCTCCTTCCTGCAGTGTTTACTGGGACCTTTTCCCAAATAAGCCACCTGGACTTGAATGACAGATTTCCACTCCAGTGGACGAGTCTGTTGAAACACAGAAGGAAGTAGCAAAGATGGAAATTTGGATCCATGTAGTTCTATGTATATTTCTATCTTCCTCACCAGGTGCTGCCACTCTGCAAGCAAGGATTCATATGAGACTCATGGGCAACTTGGAACAGGAGATGCCAAGGTGAGGAACTTCTCAGCAGAGCGTGACAAGCATTAGATCAGCTGTGCCCTTCCCCAGGGTCAGTGCTCCAAAACGGAGCTCTGAGCAAAAAGCTTTTTATGTACACCTGGTACATGCTAGTCACCCTGCTAAAAGACTTCAATAAGACTTAATAGACATTATTCTTTCTACTATTTTGATATAACTAACTAGATTACGTCCATGTTACAGATGAGGAAAACCGAGTCTCAGAAAGGTAAGCGAAGGCAAGGTCGCCTGCTGGTACAAGTCAGCTCTTGCTCTTCCCTTTAACTCCCTTCCCTCTAAGACTCTGGGAGGTTTCTTCTCCAATGTCAACATGCAATGGAGGGCCGATAGGGGTGGGACAGCGCCGGCTTTCAAATCCCACTTTGTGGCAGCCACAGATACCAGCAGCTTGGAAAGCAGACTTGCTTGCAGTTTCACTAACCTCAATGTTAACTAGCTTCTCCTGGAGGCAGACTCCTCACTGCTCACTTAGGGAGGTCTGTATTAGTTATCTGCATTGCTCTGGAACAACTTATCACAAAACAGGCAGTTCAAGATAACACACATTTATCTCACAATTTCTAGGAGTCCAGGCCTGACTTAGCTCTGCTTGGGGGTCTCATAAGTCTGCAACCAAGGTATCCATTAGGCTGGTCCTCATCTGCAAGCTCAACCAGAGAAGAATCTACTTCCAAACTCATTCAGGTAACAGGTGGGTTCATTTCCTTACAGATGGACATCCAAGGGACCCAGCTTGCAGTGTCCTTTTGCTGCAGGCCACCCACAGTTCCCTACCATGTGGCCCTAGCATGGCAGCTTGCTTCTTCAAAGCCAGCAAGAGAACCTCCCACTCCAGTCCATTAAGATAGAGTCATTTACAAAGTAGCATAATCATAGCAGTGAGTGACATCCCATCGCCTCTGATATATGATGGATAGATTTGTTATTTATATTACTATCATCATCATTTATAAGTATAAATTCTTTATTATAGTTATTAAAAATTTGGTATTCTGAATTATAGTATTACAATCCTATTTATTTTTTACATAAAACCCGCACTTAGTTCCCACTGCCTACAGAATAAAGTCCAAGTTCCCTAGCCTGGCACGCATGCCCTCTTGTTTCCTTGCCTCATCCTTGTCCTGGCTCTTTCCCAGGCTTGTCAAACATTTACATCTCCTTTCAGCACATGCAGCCCCTCCACCCTGGCTGCCTTTTGTGGTCCTCTCAGTCGAGTTCACGTATCTTTGCAAAGGCATTAGGAAGATGGCGTGATGCTCCCAGGGTGGGCTCAGCCTCTCCCCTCTCTGGGCTCCGTAGCTTCGTGTGTGTTTCTTCTGGCTGCTGGTAATGCTATATTGTATAATTTCATCAAGCAGCGAGTTTCCATCCATCTCTGAATTCCAGGACTTGGCACATATTAGATCTCAATAAATCATGCTGAGTGACTATATGATCGATATTATTTAATAGCAACTTTTTTTTCTTTCCGGGGCCCTTCAGGTTTGCAAAGTATATTTAGCGGACATCAACAAGTCCGGACATCAACAAGACAGGAAACAGCAGCTGGATGACCCAAGCAGGCCAGGAGCAGTTGGGAACCCCATGATCTCTTGTTGTAGACAACAGGCTCTGGAAAAGAGCCAAGTCTCTGCACAGAGCCCGTGGCTCAGCACTTCCCGTATTCGACCTTGCTGTTCTCTGTGCTCCTCTTCCCCAAAGTCTGCTTCCATATTTTCAGGTCTTTGAGTGTTGCAGCCAAACCACTGCTGTACTTACAAAAGCAGAACCAAAACACGGCACCGGCCACTGCTCCTCACTGACTTGCAGCTCCTGGGGCTGCCATCCCCACCTCATGCCCCACCAGGAAGCCTACCTACCCTCTGTGCAACCCTCCCGTCCACCCGGCCCTGAGTCCCAGGCTGACTCCTGCAGTCAACCCTGCTCCCCAGCCTCTGCCCACTCCCAGGAGCCCTCTTATCTCCCCTCTCCTCCTTGTGGAACAACTTCTCCTTCCCCATGACGCTTCTGCATGTCCCTCCTCCCTCCATTCTGGGGGAAGCCTGTTCCAAAAAGCAGTTGTGACTGTTCTTGAGTTAAAGCCCAGGATTAAAAATAAGTAGGAGTTACCATTTCTGTCTCCCAAGTTCCTTGGGCAGGAAGGAGCTACAAAGACTGCAGGCCTTGACCAAGCTAAGAAGAAGCTGCCCCCAAAGGCCGGCCCAGCCAGGTCCCAAGAAAGGTGGGCCCACCAAAAGGATTCAGAATGAGCTTTGACTACTTAGGAAACTTAAAAAGAATGTTAAATATGTCCATTTTAAAGATGATTGCTCTCCAATTTGAATTTAATTGAAACCTACGATCAAAATTCACAGAGGCAAGACTGGGTAAGGGCAAGACTCAGATAGGCTTGGATTGGAATCTTAGCTGCAGAACCCAGGAGAATAGGAGAAGCCAGGTTTCTCCTAGAACATGACAAGAACAAGGTCCTCCATGTGGCACGGCTGAGACTCAAATGAGACAATATGTAAAGCAAGGAGGACAGCATACATTCCCTCGAGGTCTCTCCAAACAAACTCAATTACCTTCTCCTTTAAAACTGCTGTTGCTGCCTTCCTGCCAGCAGCGCAGGTGGGTGGAGGCCGGGCCCATCAGGCTCTGGAGTTGCCCTGCCAGGAATGCCTTTAGTGCCCACAGGACACTGCCATCAGAGGCTGTATGGCGAGCCTGCACCTTCCAGCTGGGGTGGTGGCAAATGGCCCTGAGCCAGCGTCCTCAAAAACTTCAGGAGCTGCTAAGAAGAGGCGGCTT
Source organism: Geosciurus inauris (assembly GCA_004024805.1). NCBI lineage: Eukaryota > Metazoa > Chordata > Mammalia > Rodentia > Sciuridae > Geosciurus > Geosciurus inauris. The sequence continues at coordinate 23,838 of PVHX01017176.1, read as the reverse complement.
TGATGTTATGCCAAAGGAAGATCTGTTGCAATTACCTAAGCTATTCAAGGCCCCCAGAAAATTTAGAGAACTGCAGGCTGCTTGAGGAGAAATTTAAATTCCCTGCCCACAGCTCCCCATTGTCCCAACCAGGTTTTCAGTTCCCCGTGAGGTCCTGCTATCTCACTCCTCAGTATCTCTGCACCTGCTCCAGTCTGCTTTAGAGTGCCCCTCCCTCCTCTCCACCACTGTCCACCACTGTCCAGAAAATTCCCCCTCTTGCTTCAAAGCCCAATGGCCCCTGCTCCATGAAGCCATCGCTGACATTTCCTCTAATGCTCCTCACATGTGGCACGCGCCACTCACCATTTAAGTGCCAGGCCCCCAAAAAAACTGAGAACTCCTTTAGGGCAGGACCAACCTTTGCTGACAGGCCTGCTGCTCACAGCGCCTGGCAGGGGACCTTCACAATGAGAGATGGCTAAGAAACTCTATCATTGTGTGATGGGGGCAAGTCAGAGTTTTCACATCTACAGACTTCTGGAATTCTGTTGGTACAGTTAATAGCTGAGACATTGGTTTGGGTTCCTTAGTCTCCTTGTCCTTCAGTTTTCACTTTCTACAATGGAACTATGGGACGAGTCTCAGAATCATTTGGAAAACACACACACATAGCAGTATGGCCAGATTTTCATGGTTAGACACAAATGGAGAATAGGGCCATTTACACTAGAGCAGGAAGACCTGTCACCACCATGGGCGTTGGCTTGATGTCTAGCCTCCTCCTTCTTCCAAACTCAGACTCCCAGGACCAGGGGCAGCCAGCCAGCAGGAGACCAGGAAGCAGCAGGCTTCTGGCCTCACCTCCTAAGGACAAAAAGAGGAAGACTGCCAGCAAGGTAGAGTCCCTCACACATCCTCAGCTATAGAGTCCACAGAGACACTGAAAGGGGAATTTCTGATTGGTCCTCTCATAAACCAGAGTAGACAAAGTCCCTGGCTCCTAGATGCCCAATCTATCTATCAAACTGAGAAAAAGAAGGGCAGGCAGAAACCTCACACTGAGCTAGTTTTCCCAGAGCCTGAGCCAGCATTAAGGCCACGACCCTTTTCCTACCTTTTAGAAGATTTGGCAACATGAGTTGAGTGGCAGGCAAGATGGATGGGGTTATGCTACAATAACAACCCCCAAAATCTCAATGGCCTCAAATCACAATGGGTTTTTGCCCATAGACCTGGTTTTGTGGATCCTAAAGATCTCTGGGCAGCTGGTCTCCATGTGGTGGCTTGGAATGTCAACCTCCCGTCAGCGTGAGCTTCCCCAGTAGCATGGCCAAGACAGAACGGACACCAGAGCCTCAATCAGTGTCATATGATTCACTGGTGCATGCCTGTTTCAGAGGCATTTAATAAACAATTCAATAGCTATTTGTTTCATAAATGGATAAATTAATAAATAAATAAATACAGTATGTATCATTACGTTACTGCTCACCTAGGCACCCTGAGTTGTACCCACAATAATTTATGACATTCTCTGATTGAGTGTTGGGGAGGCTACTAGAAATAAGACTTGGCTTCAACCCTCAGTGAGTGCAAGATCCAAAAGAAGAAGTTGATGTACCAAGAAAAACTAATCCGATCCAGAATATTTTTCCGGACCATCATGAAATCCACGGCACCTGTTCAAGGAGCAAGTTAACAGGAAAATATCTCTCTCCCAGGAAACCCTGGAAGGGTTTAATGAGGAAATGATACTTGAGGTGGCTCTTAGAAGGTAGGTTTTGCTAGGCAGAAGGCATGAGACGGGCAGAGACGAGGACGATAGTGGGAACAAAGAGGCGGACATCAGAGCACACCTGGTAGGTTCAGAGAAGGGAGAAGGGTAGGTTCATTCTGTGTGTTGCTGGCGAGTTGTGTGTGAGGGACGGATTGGAGAGAAAAGCAGGACTCTGCAATAGAGGACCATGTGTGACAGATTAAGAAGTTCGGGTTTTTTCCATGGATCCTTTGTGGCTCGTGCCTACAGGAGCAATGTGATGGGACATGAGAATATGCAGAGAGCACTGGATGCAGAGGAACCTGTGGGCCAAGGGGCACCCAGAGCCACGAGACTCACTACAATGTTTTTGCAATAGACGGAGCCTCCCCTATCTCTTGGAAAGGTGCTCTTGGCCGTGGTTCTTCAGTAAGAATGTCCTCTGATGTCTACACGTGTATTTTAAGTATGTATGTACCTGTAGATACACGTGCATATGACAGGTATTTAAAGCACTTCAATACTGATGGGTATGTAAAACCTCTCCAAGGAAGGCAATCAATAGGGGAAACTGAGCTTCCCAGTGCTGTGGGATCCATGTGTCCACAAAAGTTCATGTGTTGGAAACTTAGTCCCCCAATTCATATATTGATGGTGTTTGGAGGTGGAGCCTTTGGGAAGTACTTAGCATTAGATGAGGTCATGAGGGTGGAGTCCCCATTAGGGAATTAGAGGCTTTAGAAGAGAAGAAAGAAAGACCATGTTTTGACACAGTGCCAAGGCCCTCAGCAGGTGCTGGCCATGTCCTAGGACTTCCTAACTTCCAGAACCAGAAGAAGAGCTTGTATTGTTTATAATTTACCCAGTCAGTGGAATTCTGCTAAAGCAATAGAAAATGAACTAAGACTCTGGGTTTAGTATTGAAATCATAGCTGACAATTGCCATATTCTCTACAGAGATCTAGAAACATAGGAATCCAAGAAAGACTTATTGTCAATGGCAAATAAAACCTGAGAGGCTTCTTCCTGCTCTGGTATCCATAAACCTTGGGTATGGAAAAGCTAAGAGATCCATCCACATTGGTACATCAAGGTTATTAAAAGCCCAAGACAGCAAAATCTGGGGCAAAAACATCTAAGATTAGATTGTCTAATTGATTAGATTGTCTTTGCCACCACAAGTCACATCTTAGAAATCTATATGAGAGCCATATTGATAATTTCCTTGTAGTGAGAAAAAAAAATAATCAGTTAACTATTCAGAAATAAGATTATTTTCAAATCATTAATGTAAACGGTTGTTTTCAAGAGTTATTTTGCAAGCTGGGCACGGTAGCACACACCTATAATCTCAGTGGCTCAGGAGGCTGAGGCAGGAGGATTGCAAGTTCAAAATCAGCCTCAGCAACTTAGCGAGACTCTGTCTCAAAATAAAAAATAAAGTGGCTCAGTGGTTGAAGGCCCCTGTGTTCAATCCCTGGTACAAAAAAAAGTTATCTTACTGACTTTATAAGAGGCAAAACATAAAACTATCATTGTAAGTCTTAAGCTGGTTGTTGCTTGGTCTAGGTTGGTGAGAACACTGGTGTTTCCAGACTAAATGGGGTAGGAGATGCCAGGTGTCCACGGAGAACCCCTCAGTGCTGACTCTGCATGACATCCAAACATTGCTTTCAGCTATAATTTTAGTCTAGTCACAGAAGAAGGAGGCTTGCTACTGAGATGGGTGGGGGCTAACTGTGGTCCAGGGTTTGGCCACAGGCATCCAATGGACATCTGAAATGATTACTGAGAACTTGTCCTGAGAATTCATTTGGAGGTTTGCAGTTTCATTCTTCTTCCACTGAGTCAGGCCAGGAAGGGCAGGTGCTAGTCTCTCTGCTCACCCTGGGGAGCCCACTCCATGGTAAGAGCTGGAAGAACTTGGGTTAGGTGGCCATCTCATCACATCTGCAAATTCTTCTGAGCTGTTTCATTTCATTTGTACCATACATATTAGTCAATATTCTCCAGAGACATAAAAATAATAGTATCCATCTGTTCTTCTATCCCTTGGTATGTCTATCCATCCTTCTGTCTATATATGTGTGTGTATAAACACAAATGTATAAATACATATATGCATGTGTGTGTGGTGTATATGTGCAAACTGGCTCATGCCATTATGGAGCTAGTAGGTCTGAAATCCCCGGGACAGGTAGCAGTCAAGAAACAAAGACAAGAACTGATGCTGTAATTTTGAGACAGAATTTTGTCTTCTGCAGGATGCCTCCATTTTTGCTTTTAAGGCATTTAGCTGATTCAGTAAGGTCCATCGGTCTCCTTTACTTAAAGACAACTGATTGTAGATGGCTAACCACATCTAGGAAATACCTCACAGTAACACAAAGATCAGTGTTTGCTTAAATAACTGAATACTACAGTCCAGCTAAGTTGACAGAAAAAAATAACCAACACACCAAGCTTCTGCTATTGTTCAAAATCTGTGCTTGCCCTAGATTTGAGGCAATTTAGTAATAAGAGGACAATACTTTTTGCAACTACCACAAACTCAATTCATCTATCAAAATCAGCCACACTCCTGGTTTTTTTTTTTTTTTTTTTTTTCCTTGTAAATTTGAACTCAGTGTGCGGATGTCTTGTCCCATCAATTAGGAAACACAAACCTGTGAGTCATGAGGGTCTGGCAGGGTGAATTTTCAAGTCCCCTGAACAGGTTTTTATGACCCAGACATCTAATTGCCCTAAAATAAACCCAATTGCCAAGCTCTGCCTCACCTTCTTCTAAAAACTCTGTGACCTGGAGATGACTCAGGATCCAAGAATGAAGAAAACGGCCAGAATCCTAATCACTTCCTCTATCACATCTTCAGTGAGCCTGACTGACAGAACTCTCCAGATGAATAACTGTTGCTGAACCCAGCAGCCCACTCCTTGGACATGAACCCACAGTTGTGATATTCTTTCCCCTTCATGGAATGAGCCCATCTAAGTGGAGGGAACTCAGCTTCCCCACCTGTACCTGGCATGTCTCAGAGGCTGTGTTGGTACGTGGATGGCCCTACTGACTCTTGTATGCTAGAAAACCAGATTCAATTCTCATGTGCAGAACATAAAAAGAAAGTAAAAGCTAGTTCTGTGGAGAAAATAAAGCAACCTTCGATCACTGCTGATAAGAATACAAATTGGTTAAAAAAACAAACACCATTTTGATAATTGTGTGGCAATCTCTGCAAAAGCTGCAAATGATTTATTCTCCAGCAATTCCTCTTGTGGGTAAATATCCAAAAGAAATGCACACCCTAAAATCTTCAGAGCAGTGCTATTCATAATAGCCAAACATCAGAAACAATGCAAATGTCTATTAATAGTGGAATGGATAAATAAATATAGTCAGACATTAGTACAGAGGCATGATAATGGAGACTCCCAGCTACAAGCAACCTTGAGGGGCGGATGTCACAGATGAACTATTGAGTCAAAGAGGCCAAACACACAAAAAGGACCAAGTGCATGATTCTATTGATTGAAAGCATATAAGTAGGAAGAAATAATCTGTAGTCAAAGAGTGATTTCTATTGAGGGGCATGGTGACTCAAAAGTTTCATAAAAGGACTTTTGCAATCATTGATGATTTTTAATTATATCACTGCCTGATCAACTACCCCAAAACTTAAGGGCTTAAAAGCAGTCATTTCAGGGCTGGGATTGTAGCTCAGCGGTAGAGTGCCTGCCTCGCATGCATGAGGCCCTGGGTTCGATCCTCAGCACCACATACAAAGCAATAAAATAAAGACATTATTTAAAAAAAAAAAAAAAAAAAGCAGTCATTTCATTTTATCTTATGATTTTGTGGGTCGGGAATTCAGACTAGGCTAAGTAAAGTGATTCTTTGGCTTCAATTTTGACTGAAGCCCCTTGGTGGTCTTCATTTGGCAGATGGGCTGCTCTGTAGGGTCCGAGAAATTTCTTCTAACAAGGTTCATGCTTTGGCAGCAGTCACAGGATGCCAGGGTTCCACTGGAACTGTCAATAGAGGTGCCTGCATGTGGCCTCTCCAACATGGCAGTCACAGGAGCTGGATTCAGGGTAGTTCCAGAAAGTTTTCAAGAGACCCAGGTGAAAGGTACAAGTCTTCCTGTCACTCAGCACAAGCAGTGTTTCTACTTCATACTGCTGTTTAAAGAAATCTCTAAAGCCTGTCCAGATTCAAGAGGAGGAAAGTAACCGATCCCACCTCTCCAGGGAAACTTCAATAAAAAAAGTTTTAAAAGAATACCAAGCAGAATGACCATCAGAACAGGCTGAGCTCGCAGAGCCTTCCTATGGCATGGCAGATTCCCTTGCTTCCCTGTAGTGGCCTGGCCCACATCCAGCTCTGTGATGTTGGGTCCCACAAGCGCACACCATCAGGCCTCCTTCCCTGAGAGGGCCTCAGTTTCAGTGAGGAAGAAAAGCAACACCTGCCTCCGTGGGTTGTTGTGAGGAAGACTGAGACAACCTGAAAGAAACTTCCAGCAGGTCCTGGATGCTCCATAAGTGAGTTTCATGTCCTTTGGAGCCCCATCACTTCCTCAGACTCCTGACTCCTCAGTTGCCAAGGAATTTAGCCACTGAAATGTCTTAGAATTCCTGACAGGAGTCCAGAGAGGGCCAGTCCTCCTGCTCTCCATGGTCCTCGCTGTGTGAGCAGGGACAGGGCTGTATTCTCAGGCATCTCCCCCGGCAGAGAAGGCCCAGGTCAGAAGTTGATGAAAGTCCTCTGCAACTTCCACTCTAAGACCAAAGTCCCCAAGCAGAGTGACAAGTGAATCACCTCAGCTGGGGCTTAGTCACTGCAAGGTACTTTCCACACAGACACATGGAGATGGTTACCAAAGAAATGTCTGCTGGCCGATCTCACAGCAGCTCAAAGAAAATGTTGTTTTAACCTTTACTTTGCAGGGGGAAAAAATAGCATCACTTTCCCTTTTCCTTTCCTTTTTCTTTTTTGGAGAGATTCGTTGGCAACGGAGTTGAAATGGTTGTTTGTGTTTACCCTGGAGGAGGTTTCCAGATAGCTCCAGGTCCAGAGCCCTGTGTATGTGGCAGGCCCTTCAAGTCCTAAGCACTTAATGTTCAAGTGTGTAAACAACCCCCTTCTAGGAGAACGTCACAGGCCATTCAGATCATGGGCCTCCCATCAAGCTCTCGGGCCACCGGCAGAGTCCTCCAAGTTCTAGAACTCAGAGTGGCCAGGGGTCATATCCCTTGCTCTGCCTGTGCTATCTGTATGGCCTGGGACATGGATTCTAACCTCCTGGGCCCCCTGGGCCCTCATTAATAATGATGAGGACCAATAATGCTGACTCAAAGGTGGTCATGAGTCGTCGTGAGTGAGATGATGTGCAGAAAACCGAAACAATGCTTGGCAATCACATAATAGTTGATCAGTTAAAATGAGCTGCTTCTTCTGCCCTGTTCCTCCATGATTTCCCTTGCTGCCTTTCCCTTTTTAAATTCCCTCTCTTCCTCTCTCTCCCTCTACCTCAAACTTAGTCCTCACTCTCTCTTTCCCTCTCTGCTGTCTGCATTTCAGTTTTGGGGTTTTTGTTTTTTCTTTTTTTTCTTTTTCGCCCTGTTTTTAAGCCTCCATGCACAGCCCTCGCTCTGACTGGCATAGCCTTGGCATAGTGTTATTGAAAGTCAGCCAAAATCTGGCTGAAAACATAGCGATTTTTGGCCAGACTTTCTCTCCTTACAAACGAGGGGGATGTTTCAGGCCTGGGAAGTCATCCCATCCATTTAGGCCTCAGGGTAAAAAAAATAGCCATGCCTCAGTGTGTGGCCTTAGGTGGATGGCAAAGCGGGGCTCTGGGGATTGACAGAAATAAATGTGGTGTTTCTGAAAATTGTGAAACACGCGCAGTGCATGTGTCATCCCAGCAGAAGTGAGTCAGTCCCCAGGCCTGGGCCCAAACCTGGCTGCATTTGCTTTCTAAATAGAAAGTGTCTTCCTGGCCAGCCTGACATTAGCAAACCAACAGAGGCAGAGGCAGAGACCCGCAAATGCATGCATTGCAAGGTTACTGAAAATCTCCCGTTCCCCTGGGAGCTCTAAGAATGTATTCCTCTCGCTTCCTCCCTGTTCTCTTGACCCTGAGGTCTGAGTTTTTGCTCCCATCATTGTTGTTTTAGGCTGAACCTCTAGAGCAACCTCCAAAACAGGACAACAAATTGCACTGAGGCAGCCGGGGTGACCGGGTGCCATCACCTTCTGATTGGCACAGGCCTGTGTTTGAATCCCCATCCCACCTCCAACTAGCAGTGTATGTAAGGGTGTGCATGCACCCACATTGATGTGCCAATTTCTAACCTCTCTGGAGCTGTGGCTTCAATGGAGTGGGAGAAACCCTGCCTCTTTGTTAAAGGATGAAAGAAGGTGTCATCCAAAGTGCTTCATGCATAGCAGGCTCTATGATATCTGACTCCCTTGCTCTCTCCTGGGAAGGTGCTATCATTTGGGTCTTGAATCTTTGGGTCCCCAAAGGCCTGTATGCTAAAGGCTTAGCCCCCTTGGGAGGTGGTGGAACTTTTAGGCAGTGGGATCCAACAGGAGGACGTTAGGTCATCGAGGGCATGTCCTTGAAGGGATATTGGGACCCTGGCCACTTTCTGTCTCTCTTTTCATTCCCCAGCTGCCACGAGGTGAGCAGCTTCCTGAGCCTCACATGCCCACCATGAGGCAGGGTCTCACTACAGGCCTGAAATCGTTGGACCCACTTTTGATGGATTGAAGCCTCTGCAGCTGTGAGCCCAAATAAGCCTTTCCTGCTCACAAATTGATTAGCTCAGGTGTTTGTCACAGGGACAGAAAGTCGACTAACACAGAAGGGAAGCATCCGGAACTCCAGTGCCTTTTCACCCCCCAGTTCTCAGTGCACATGGGGCTCCCCTTCGGGCATGGGGGGACCCAGGCTATGTGAGCAGCAGTGACAGCAGCTTTGCCTCTTCCACTCCAGACATAGAAATCTGGAAAAAAAGCAACCATGCAGGGCCCAGGGCCTTCTGCGCCAGCATCGCGGGCAGGCAGCAAGCGCTCCCCTGCATCCCTGGCAAGCACAGATGTGAGAGTCACGTGGCAGCCCCAGTGCCAGAGGAAGTGATGCAACCAGCCCCTGGCTTTGGGTCAGCCTGGAGCAAAGTGTCCTGTTACAGCGTAGGCGGTGCTGGCTTGGGCCTCCAGGCCCGCACCCTGTCCCAAACCTCAGCAGAGGGACAAGTGGGAAACCCTACGTTCAAGCATACGCTGCCTGCTGTTTACCCTGCTGTGTATACCACCATCCAAGCCCTACAGAGGGCTGAGCCAAGTCAGCCATCCCTGGCCCTTGGCTTCTCCCTGTTCCCTGCTTTAGCTCACAAGCTGCCCTCACTACAAATGCTGTTTTCGTTTGTCCTGGACCCTGTGGGGTCCAGCTATTCTATCAACTTCATATGCATAGCAGGAATATAATTGAATTCAATTATAATAACTACATTCATTAAATATCTAGGTAATGTTCATTAAACAGTCTAGGTAATATGCAATTAATGACATTACCATATGAATTGTGCATTGGGTCACTAATATGCAGATTATGTATAACACTCAATGTATGTATTAATTACAGCTCATGCCAGAAAAACAAAGCATGCAGAGCTTGCAGACCTGTCCCAGTTAGAAACTCTTTTGATCCCATACAAATTTCCTTTTATGGAAGAGGATTTTCATTCAGGGGAACATTTTGTTTTTGAGCTTTTTACACAAAGATGACTATTGTAGAGAAAGGACTCTGACAAGCTAGTGTGTTAGTCAGCTTTTTATTACTGTGACAAAATACCCGACCAAAATCAACTTAAAGGAGAAAAGGTTTATTTCAATTCATGGTTTCAGAGGTTTTAATCAATGGTGGACTAGCTCCATTGTTTGGGGCCTGAGGCAAAACAGAACATCATGGTGGAAGGGTATGGCGAAGCAAAGCAACTCATCTCACAACAGCCAGGAAACAGAGAGAGAGTGTGTGAGAAAGTGAGAAGAAGGGGCTAGGGACAACATAGAGTCCACAGGGCCACCCACAAGGACTCACTCTCTTCAGCTGTGTTCCATCTCCTGCCATTACCAGCACTTTCCAAAGGTCCATTTAAATTATGAATCCATGATTGGATTAATCCTTTTATGAGGTGAAAGCCCTCCTGATCCGGTCACTTCCTAAAAGCCCCATATCTGAACACTGCTACACGAGGGACACATTGGGGACCAGCCTTCAACACAGGAGCCTTTGGAGAGGACATTTCAGATCCAAACCATAATAGCTGGTGAGTGTCAGAGTTGAGTAAACTTGGGAAGCCTGTATCAGAGCTTCCCCTGAAAAAGACCATAACCTTGAGGACCGAGTTCAGATTTCTGGATTCTGTCCTGGACTCTGTTAAGATTTCTCCTGCCAATCATTGTCCCTTCCAATGAGATGTTCATTATCTGGAAAATTGTGATAATAGGCTTTGATGGTGCCAACGTCATCAAGACATTAAGTAGATGATCTCATTGGAGACACCAACGTGCTCTGAAAATACAGAATGGCAACATTGAACATCATGGACACAGAGCTCCCAGTGAAACCTTCCCCACTAGGGGAAGGAACCTGCTCACTCACTCAGCCTGCCTTGAAGAGGGCGTGTCAGTCCTTGGGCACTCGACCCTGATGGGAAGCCACCTGCTATTACTGTAATGTAAGTGGGATTCTCTCATGCTTCCTCCTCAAGGTACATTATTGACATTGCCTGTTGCATGGAGTTACATTCTCCATTTTACCTAATTTGGAAACTGAGGTTCTGGTGAATGAAGCAAGTCACCCAGGGTCATCTCAGACAGCTCCATAGGCATAAAGATGATAAAAAATGACCGGAGAGGTGTGCATTCTGATCCTTCCAGCTGGTCTCTGTCTCTGCACCCAGACTTCTCCTGGGTCCCTGAGCACTCATACCCTCCTCACTCTTCCCTGATCTGTTGCCACCCATGGGGACAGCCCTGGTGATCTGCCTCAGAAGCACCTGCTTGTCTGTGCTCCGCTCTCCATTCAAACCTCATTTGAGTATTCAACAAGTTCCAGCTCTAGATCAGCCACTGTGCTGGACACTGGGCTAAAACATGAACAAGTCACAGCCCTGCCTTCAAGAAGCTCAGTGGACTTGACAGTGTTGGCTCAGGACTTGACTCCCTATTCCTGAATGATGGATGATGGCTCAGTGTTCTTTGCCTTGAATTTCACCTTCCTCTGATGCACAAGAGCCACGAGAACATGCTTTCTAAAATTGCAAAGCTGTCTGGGCCTGGTAGCGCCCACCTGTCATCCCATTGACTCCAAAGAATAAGGCAGGAGGATCTCAAGCTCAAGGCCAGCCTCAGCAACTTAGTGAGATCCTGTACCAATTTTTTTTAAAAAGGGCTGTGGATGTGACTCAGTGTTAAATTGCCTCTGGTTTCAATCCCTTGTAATCCCAGCCACTCAGGAGGATGAGGCAGCAGAATCACAGTCTCAGCAACTTAGCAAGACCTTGTCTCAAATAATAAAATAATAATAATAATAATAATTGAGCTGGGGATATAACTTAGTGGTACAGTACTCACCTAGCATGCCCAAGGCCCTGGGTTCAATCCCTAGCACCACAAGTAGAAAAAGAAGAGAAAGTCAGGGCAGTATAGGAAATGAGTATATTTCTCTACCCCTTGAATCTCAGATGGCAGTGAAACTGTTTGGCCAATAGGACATTAGCAGATGTGAAGCAAGCCAAAGTTTGAAAAGCCAGCTCTTTTAGCTGCTAGTCCCTCCAGCCATCAGGTCTATAAGCCTCAGCTAGACTCCTTGAGGAAATATTTGAAAAGAGATGGAGACTGAGGTCCCAAATATGTGAATAACACCATCCCAGTCCATCCAGTTACAACTGAGCTGACTCAAACCAGAAGGATTACTCAGTCACCCCACAAAATCATTTTGAAAAATAATAAATTTTGGTTGTTTTCAATTACTTAGTTTTGGGCTGGCTTGTTATAGAGCCAAGGCTGACTGATACAAAACTCACCACTGTGCCTGCTCTTTTGTTATTATGTTCTACCAGAACCATAAAGGGAATATCTACCATGTTCCCCTTGACTGGCATGCAGTTAATCCTCCTCTTGTGCCTAATTACACTTCTGTTCTGCCCACTGGGTGACAGATTTTATAGGAGAAAGAGAGATATAGCCCCCATAGAAAAAGCATCAACTAAAGTTTACATGGATATGCATGTGGCTTCATTATTCTTAGTTTCTCTTTTGTGTGTATTGGGGGGTGCATACTGGGGATCAAACTCAGAACCTAGTGCATAGTAGGCAAATACTCTACCACTGAGCTACACTCCAACCCTCTTAGCTTCTCTTATAACCATTCTGCTGGATGGACAAAGATCTCTATGATATGCAAGAAAGAAATGTCCTTTCTTTGCAATCCCATGAGGAACTGGGCACCTCATAGAATGTGAATTAAACCCACCTAACACCTTGCTGAGCCTGCACCTCCCTCTCCACCCCCGATGCCATCCTTCCCCCTCCTTGTTCTCATTCACATTCGTTTTCCACACATGGCTTAAGAGAGCAGTGGGACCAATGATGTTTAGCTCATCATTAAGTTTCTCGAAAAAAATCCAAATCAAAGTCACTTCCTCCACAATGCCATCTCCAACTTCCCAAGCAAAATGGGTTCCTGTGTCCACCTAGTGCTCCTGCACACATTGTGCTTTTCTAAGCACCTCTTAGGGGCCATCTGTTTATCCATCTCCCCTTCACAGCACACATTGTGAGCCACCTGCCTTTGTGTCCCCACATAGTAGAATTGCACAAAGAATGAGTTTAATTCATTAATTAGTCCATCACCAAGGGGGTACACAAGGGACTCATGCTAAAGAAAGAACAGTGCAGAATCAGGCAGATGTGAACCTCAGCCCTGCTTTTGCATGTTCAAGTAGAGTCATCTTGGGCCAGCATTATGGCTCAGACCTTAAATGTCCTCTTGCAAGGCCATGTGTTAAAGGCTTGGTCCCCATCTGGGATGGTATTGGGAGGTGGTGGAACCTTGAGAGGTGGGACCCAGTAGGAGGAAGTTAGGTCATCAGGGACTGCCCTTGAAAGAGATATTGGGACCCTGGATCCTTCCCCCAACCCCGTCCCCTCTTAATTCTAGCCACCATGATGGGAGAAGCCTCTTTTGCCACAAACTTGTACCATGATGTCCTATGCTGCCTACCACAAGCACAAAGCAATGTGACCCAGTGGCTATGCACTGAAACCTGTGAAGCCATTGCCAAAATAAACCTCTCCTCCTTGTGAGTCATTTACCTCAGATATTGATGGGATGCTATTATGGTTTAGATATAATGTGTTACTGCAAAACTCAAGTGTGAGGTGAAATGATTGGATTACGAGAGCCTAAACCTAATCAGTGCAATAATCTACTTGGATGGATTAACTGGGTGGTACCTGTAGGTGGATAGGGTGTGGCTGGAAGAAGTGAGTCATTGGGGGTGTGCCTTTGGGGTATATATTTTGTGTGTGGTAAGGGGAGTCTCCCCTCTGCTTCCTGGTGGCCATGTCTTGAGTCATTTTTCTCCACTCCACTTGTCCTCCATAATGCTCTGCCTCACCTCGGGCTCAGAGCAGTGGAGTTGGCCGTCTATGAACTGAGACCTCTGAAACCATGAACACCAAATAAACTTTCCTTTTTAAAGTTGTTATTGTCAAGTCTTTTGGTAGCAGCAGTGAAAAAGATGACTAAAACAAAAGCTAACATAGCAGGTCATTTAACCCTTCCAATTTCCAATCACCTAGTGAGTGTATGCTGCTGTGAACGAGGGGGCACTATCCAAGGGGATCCTAAGCCCTTCCTTGCTGTTGACTTTGGGGATGCATGATACATAAGCAAAAAATAGGTGCCCAGAGGATGGTTCTTGGTGCAGCTTTGAGCCACATCCTGGGCATGATCTCTCTACTCTCCAGCTACCTACAATTTCTCCTGGATATTTGGGGAGGTCAGATGGGACAGGGCCTCTAACAGCCAAATGGATCTAGGCCCTGGCTGCGTGTTTAGATTGGGAAATGTCTCTCCCACCTCACACAGTGCCCTGAGCTAGAAGGAGAAGGTACTTCTCACTTGTCCAGTGCCCACCATTGCCTGGAGCTTAGGACCTTCTCTCATTTATTACACGGGGAAGTGTGTAACCATGTGACCATGCTCTGTAAATCAAGGTGCAAATTGTCATTATTCCCACTCACTTTGGGTAAAGAAGTCAGCCATCACCTGTCTGCAGCAGCTCACCCCACCCTCCCAGAGTCTAAAACTGCAGACAGCAAAAGGTCCTGGCCAGGCATGGTGTTGGAGATGGCGTTGGAGGAGGAGGGCTGATTCACACTCCTTCACCATCCCTTCCCTCTCTTGCTTCCTTGCACACTCATCCATTCCTTCATTCATCTGTTTCTGTGACTTCCATGTATGCACGGTGTGTTTTCTGTACCAGGCTTTGTGCAGAGAGTGGGGTGAAGAAATACAGAGGAATCAGTTGGTCCCTGTCCTGGAGGAGCTACATTACCAAGTGCAGTGTGCCTTCAACTGCCGTGGGAACTCCAAAGATGGAATCATCTCTGTATGCAGCTGGAGTGGCACAGAGTACAGATGACAAGGATGAGTGCAGAAAGGACATTGGATTGCAGTGGTCACCCCACGGGGCTCTGCTTTTCATCCCAAGAAAATGGGAGCCAATGATAGCCTTAAAGCAAAGAACTAACCAGAGTGATCATCCAGTTTCTTCTTCAAGTCAAATGCAGCTTGATCTGCCCTCCCAACTAAAGTCCCCCTGGTGAGCAGGAAGCACAGTAAGCAGTGCCCCAGTGCCACAAAACCATCCCTAGCAGGATGCCAGCAAATCACTCTGCAGGCATGTGTCCCTTAACAATAGACATCTGTTCTGAGAAATGTGTTGTCAGGTTATTTTCTCACTGTGCAAATATCATAGAATGCCCTTGTACAAACTAAGATGGCTACGACGTCTCTAGGGGATATGATCTTATAGGGCAATCTTCATATGCCACCTGTCATTGGCCAAAACATCATATTATGTGGTACATGACTATATTTCTTTGAACCTCAAAATAGGAAATACTGACATCATTGCCCCCCTTCACTAAATGGGGGAGCCACACTCTAAAAGAGCTAGTCCAGTGGGTAAGCATGCACAAACTTGGTTGCTTTGGGACAATTTAACTGCCTGGATCCTCAGTTTTCCCATCTGTAAAATGGGCATATCACGTTTCCCCTGTGGTTGTGCGAATGAAAAGGGTAGAAGATTAAACCAGTGCTTGCACACCATAAACGCGCAATCCAAATCATTGTTATTAGTATCTTTACTAACACTGAGAAGATCACTGCCTGACACTTGGGACTCTATCAGGACTGCAAGCAAGCTCCCTGTCTTGCTTCACCTACTCCCAGAGGTTTCAGGGCCTACCCCAATTCCAGGCCCATGAAGTGTCCCCTCCCAGATTCCCACATTTGGAGAAAGAAAGAAGTGTCAAAGAAATCCAGCAATATGGTTCTCCCATCAAAGATAAAAATAACAAATGACAAGCACTTTCCAGAACACACCAGTTTTTGTGCAGGGACTTCCTAGGAGCCTATGGGCCTTTCTGCAGTCAGTGCTTCCGGCCCATGCCTGCAACCAGGATATTTCCCAGCAGACACCCCGGGTGCCCCCAGTCAGACTCTGAGGAGAAGGCAGGGAAGGCCCAGCCGGGTACAGACGTGCCCAGGGCTGAGTCTCGCTCACCCTCCCCATCTCCCTGGCCTGCAGGGAAGGAGGAGTAGGCTTTGGGCTGCATCCAGGGTTCCAAGGAAGAATCTCTCCCTGTTCATCTCCAGAACAGGAGTTTCTCCCGCAACCCATGGTCTCCTGCCGCCCTGCTCCTCAGCAGGGAGAAACTTCCAAGTAAATTGAGCACCCATTCCTTCCACACTTCCTGGCCCATTCTGCCCACCCATCAGGCAGAGCCAAGACTTCATCCCTAGCCCTCCTCGTGCTCTCTGAAGGGTACCTGATCCCTCTGAGCAGAGCAAAGAGGGTACAGCCCACAACTGGAGCTCCCTCAGGGCAAGAGCTGCTCATCTTCATCACTGTCTGATGGATATTGACAACACCCCTCCCAGCACACAGTAGTTCCTACCACACAGTAGGTGCTCTGGAAGTGATAGTTAAGAAGCTTCTCAGGATTCTAAGCAATTAGATGGGGGTAATCAATAGAGATCAGCTTCATGAAGTACCAGCCACAACCAGGTGCTGAACTATCTAATTTAATTCTTGTGCTAAGCTTAAAAAGTAAGTCTCCTTAGCTTCACTGTGTAGGTCAACAGGCTCAGAAATAACTTGACCAAGCCAAGCATAGTTGTGCATGCCTATAATCCCAGCCTCTTGGGAGGCTGAGACAGGAGGATGGCAAGTTTAAAGCCAGCCTCAGCAACGGCAAGGCACTAAGACGTGGCACTGGTGAGCAGGAGGCAGGAAGGGCAGAGGGCATGGCGTGAACATGATCAGTGGCTCAGCAAGAGTCTAACAGCCAGAGCCACCAAATATCAATCTCCAATCCCCTCCACTCCTTGGTCAGGGGGACTCACAGAGGAGAGGCCTCACACCCAGATCAACCAAGGGAGTGAAAGACTAATAATAAAGGTCAGAACTGCCCCTTGTAAGAGGCCAACACAGTTGAGAGATTCTGCTCGGCACCGCAGATACATAACCATCTTTTTATTATAATCATTAACACACCCTAAGTGTACAATTGAATTCACCACGACAATTCCATGCCTGCATATATCATGCTTTGATTATATCCATTATCATATTTAATCCCCAAACAATTCCAAGGGGTGAGCGCTATGATTCCCATTTTACAGATGAGAAAACTGAAGCTCAGGTCAAGTAACTGACCACATGGCCAGTAAGTAGCAGGGTCAGAATTTGTATCTACATCCAACTGACTCTGCTCACTGTCCAGTTTCATAAGCCCGGAAAACCACAAATGCCAAGTGGGGCTCAGGAAGGAGGAGAGAGAGTGGATGTGACAGGGAAGCTGGGACAGCAGACGGCATGGGGACACAACTTGGCTTCTCAGCCTCAGCCTTTTCTGGCCATTTGGAATGTAGGTCCGGTGTGGCCAGATCTTTCTATTTCAATCTAAGTCAGAAATTCATTTCTATTTCTGGGTGTAAAATCTGATTTTTAAATGTTGGAGATTAATTTTTTTTTTTTTTTTTTTTGGTGTGGTGGGGGTTACCAGGATTGAACTCAGGGACACTCAACCACTGCCCTATTTTGTATTTTATTTAGGCACATGGTAGAGGGCACCAGAAGTGCCCAGCATGTCCTGGACGACAGATCTGAGGGGATAGTGAGCAGCTATGGGAAAGGTTGCTGAGGTTGGGCCTGTAAGATTCCTCCCAAGTCTGGGACTGTGTTGATGTACAAATTGGCAGAGTGGAGATGGGTGGCGTCCTTAGCAAGAGGAACGCTCTGAGGAGCAGCTTGGAGCCAAGAATGGTCCTTTCGCCTTCATTCACTCGCTGCTCCAAAACCTTCCAGGTCACCAGGGACGGCTCTGCCCTAAATCTCAGGCCTGACCAGCATTTGCAATGGCTCTGGGGAAGGTTCCCTCAGTGTGCCCTGGATCTGCCTCCAGAGCCCTCAGTGCCTGGGCAGGGCTTGCACCTCCTGTCTGCCCCCCGCCAACTCCCAACCTACCCATAATCCTCGCTACTCAGAGTCATCACAGAGGACAGCTGCCAGCCATTTGTCTTTTCTCTCCATAAACCTTTGGATATTTATTCCTCAAGTGCTCATTTGTGATGCCCCACCTTCATCCATTTTCTATTGCTATCACAGAATAGCTGAGACTGAGAAATTTATAAAGAAAGAAGGTTTGTTTGTTCTCATGGTCTGTGGTGGCTGCCAAACCCAAGAGAAGCAGCTGCATCTGGTGAGAGCCTTGTGCTGCTGCCTGACAGTGAAAGTAGGAAGGGAGAAAAAGGTGCTGAACTCCCAAGAAAGCTAACCCCTTTCTCCAGAAAGGCATAAATCCACTCACAATGAAGGCAAGACCCCAACACCTCCTCACACTGCTGCCCTGAGGAACCAAAGTTGTCACCCACGCGTTTCTGGGTGACACTCAAATCATCTACCATGTTTAGAGTTCTACACAAGGCCTCCAGGGTACCACCACACTCAAGGTCCTGCTGGGACCATAGCAGTACCTCATCCAGTCCTGGCTGCGCAGGCAAGTCCTGGCTTGCTAAACGGAAACATGGCGGTCCAATGGAGGTGCCTCTGAGCACCCCCCTCCTCTGCTCCAAACCCTTGTGTTTCCTTTGCCCCATCAACACTGGTCCTGTTGACTCTGCCTCCTTAATATCCCTCCCGGCATCAGAGAAAGTACAGCAGGGAACGCATCCAGGAACCTGTGAAGATGGGTGTCGCGGGTAGTATCGTTTTTTTTTTTTTTCTTTCTCTCTTTCTTTTTCTCCATATCTCACTCCCCACCAACCATGGCAAAGACCCACTTACAGACACACTTCTGCTGAACTTGGAAGCTGGCCTTGGCCTCTGCTGTGGCAGGCAGCCCCGGGTCGGCTGCCAGGACCTAGGGGTGGAATACAAATAGCCCCATCCCCTTTTCAAGGAGACCAAGAGCCAAGAGCTCACCCTCCGGCACCCAGCCAGCTTCCCTTCCAGCCAGGGCCTGAGCACACAGACCCAGATCAACTGAGCCCCCCACCCTTCCCTCTGCAAAGCCCCTAATGGCCAGCTGCAGAGCAGGCCAACAGGCAGGGCTGATCCCGAGCTCCCTGCCCAACTCCACACCTAGGGAGCTGGCCCAGGAGCACTCTGTCCAGCCAGCAGCAGCTGGCCATCTGGAGAGGGCTGTCAGCAGGCCTTGGGAAAGGAGGGTAGCTCGGGGATTCGAGGAGGATGCTGGATGCTGACCATGGGGGACACCTGCCCTTGCAGCCGCCCCGTCTCTGCAAGAATGTCACTTCTCAGGGCAGCTGCTCTCAATTAGGCACACCCACCCCACGCGTCTATGCCCCTTACCATGCTTTAGTTTTCTTTAGAGGACTTCAATAGCATGAAAGTTGTTCTGTTCGCCACTGTAGCCCAAATGGCCAGTTCCAAGGAGATGCTCAGGAAATGCTCGAAGGAGGAGGGGAGGGATTCTTTAAAGAGGGTCGGCCTGGTTCACCCCCACTCTACCCAGTTGGGATGTGTCCTTCAGCTCTACCCCAGACAAGTGGCCTCATGGTGGCCTTTCCAGAAATGACCTTAGCAGCCAATTTCTAATGATCCATTCACCCAGGGCCCGACGTGTCAGGCCGCAGACGCGTGATGTCACTCAGTCTCTCAACAACTGTGAGGTCTGTGCGGCTGCTCTGGCTTCTCAGCCTCAGCCCCCATGCACACAGCCGGGGGGCTTGCACTGGGCACCGTGGGGTATTCACCAGCATCCCCAGCCTCTCTCTACCAGCTGCCCCTTCCTTCTGGTCATGACAACCAAAAGTGCCTCCAGGCATGGCTAAGCGTCCCCTCGGGGCGAAAATGACCCCATTTGGGAATCTGCCTATTAATTTTACAAGTGAGGAAAGTGGGGCAGCTCCGTGGAGCTAAATGAGCCGCAGGGTGCTGACAGCAGGGACACCCTGAGCCTGCCTGGTCTCTGCATTCTCCCAGGCCACCTGCCCAGGGAAGTGTGATCGACCAGAAGACTCACAGGCATCCCAGGGACCACTGCAAGGCCTCCCCCAGCAGCACTGCAGGGTGCAGGGCCAAGCAGCTTGGAAAACACTTAGTCACACTCTGGCCGTGCCTGGGAGACATCACCAATGATAAATCATATCCCCTAATTATCTGTGATGCCCAGGCCAGCCAAGATTTCCCTTTCATGACAAATATTTGCTCTGAGAGTCTCCTCTTCCCCACCCCTCCTGTCCCAATCCCCCACCCACAGGAGAAGTGATACAAGGGAGAGGAGCCTGGGGCTGGTCCCAGCTAAGTTCAGGCCTCCCTGGTCAACCCTTCCTCTGAGCCAGCCTGGCGGGATCTGGCTCCTGCCTGGGCATGCCTGTCTGTGAATTCCCCAGGTTTTTGTTTTGGTTTTTGTTTTCTGTTTTCTCTCAGAAGAACTCCTGAATCAGAGATATTCTCTCCCCTCGATGAGCCTTGTTTGATATCACCCTGAGGAAGAGAGAAAGACAGAAAATGAAAAGATGTAGGGACCAGGGTCCAAATCAACTTGTTGGTATTTTTTGTTTTTGTTTTTTGCTTTTTTTTTTTTGGACTTGGGATTGAACCCAGGGGCACTTAACCACTGAACCACATCACCAGCCTTATTTATTTATTTATTTGGGTACTGGGGATTGAACTCAGGGGCACTTGACCGCTGAGCCATATCCCCAGCTCTATTTTGTGTTTTATGTAGAGACAGAGTCTCACTGAGTTGCTTAGCGCCTCGCCATTGCTGAGGCTGGCTTTGAACTCACCATCCTCCTGTCTCAGCCTCCCAAAGTGCTGGGATTACAGGCTTGTGCCACCGCGTTCGGCTTATTTTTTTATTTTTTATTTTTTTAGACATAGGGTTTCACTAAGTTTCTTAGGGCCTTGCTAAGTTGCTGAGGCTGGCTTTGAACTTGTGATCCACCTACCTCAGCCTCCCAAGCTGCTGGGATTCCACAGTGTGCCACTTCACCCACCTTCAAGTCAACTAAGTCAACTTGAACCTGCTACAGGAAAAGTCCTTCCACCCCCTCAGACCCTTCCTTCCTCTAAGGCTAATACCCAGGCTTCTCAGTCCCACACCCAGCCCTTCACCCTTTGGGGCTCTTTCTCACCTCATTTCTCCCCATCCCTCCCATGGGCTACTGTCACACTAAACCCATGTACTAGCTTTTAAATATGATTTCACAATGTTGCCACATTTGCAGTGAATGATTTTCCCTCTTCTCTGCCCAGAGAACTCCTATTTATACTCTGAAACCCAATATAAATGTTCCTTCCTTCTTCAACCCCTTCCCCAACCTGGCCCAAGTTTATCTCTCCCTCTCTAGGATCTCTTGGCAACTTGTATAGGCATCCATTGAACTTGGTTTACCCTCTGGTGGAGTTATTTCTGGACAGGTATCTGGAATCCATGGGAAAAGCTTGATCAGTAACCAGAGCAGCAGAGATAGCTAGTAGACCCGTGAAAAGACATTCCAGTTATCTTCCCCCGGGGCCTTCCTTTCTTCTTTGGGCTTGGTTTTCTTGGGCCCACTAACCTATGACTTGCACAGGCATATCTTTTTCAAGAACTTGCAGGGGAGCTTTCTGGCACTCAAAGACATTCACCCTTTGTTGCTCTAGATTCTGAAGCAAGTGTGTCGGCCATCACTGCCTGTGAGAACAATCCAAGTCCCATTACAGTTGAGTGTCATTGTCAAGGAGCAAGGCTCACTGAAGGCACTTGACTATGGTTAGTTCTTTCCTCCAAGTATAAAAATGTGGAGGAAACTGACATTCACCTCTGTAGGTCAGAAATCCATAGCTCCCCCGAGACTAGCCACAAGTCTGGTTGGGACTCAGGGTGCTTCCGTCTGCTCAGGTCCTGATGGGGAGGAAAGAGCAGGTCAAAAGTCCTGCCTTGTGTTCCCAGAGACAGCTGCCTTTCCTGTAACGAAGTCTTGTAATGTCATACCCTACCCTAGGCCTCCTTGAACTGTGTGGCCAGTAAGAACCTGCATAGGCGGCCCCTTGTGGAAGCTGGGTTTGCCATGTGTCTGTGGTGCCCTGCCGGGCTGGCAGGCAAGCATTGGTGTGCTAGGAGGAAGCTCAGAGAAGCACCCCTATTCCTCTGCCTCCCCAATACCCTAAGTCTATCAAACAGCAAATGTATTTGGAATGTCACTATTTAATTGCAAACGTTTTAGAAAGTGGCTCCTCACTCTGGAGTCAGCAGGCTCCCACGGAGTGGAAAATCTAGAAACTTCTCTCTGATGGAAGACTGTGAGAGTAGAGGAAAGGTGAGTCAGTCACTTAGGGTCAGGCAGCAGTAGATACTGGATGACAAGGTCAGGAATTTGGCTGTGATTCTTTGGATGCTTTGCAGTCAGAGGAGTGGCTTGACTCTGCCCTGGCCTGGGGAGCTCGCCCCAGCTGCAGGCGGAGGAAGCTCTAAGTCTATGGGCCTGGAGCCCATAGACAAGGATGAGGTTGCTGCTGCCACCGCCACTCCCACCACCAGAAAATCGCTGAAAGCCTGAATCCTCCTTGTACAAAAAGGGAGAAAAGGGCACACTTGAAAAATCCATAAAGTCAGCCGGACTTGGTAAATTATTAGATGACTAGTTAAAGAGAGAGAGTCACCAAGATGAGTGTCCAGGCTCAGGTAACTAGGTGGATGGTGATACCTTTAGCCCAAACGAGGATCAGAGTGGAGCAGGAAGGACTATCTGCTGGAGACAGGGGGTGAGAGGACAGCAGGGACACTGGACTCAGCTGCGGATCTGCTGAGTTCAAGGAGCCTGGTGACATTCAGGTACCTAGGGATGAAATGCCGGGGACTATGCCTAAATCTCGGGGCAGGAAGTGAAGCCAAAAAATCCAGTAGTAATTGTTAAATCTATAGGGGGAAAATGAACCTGCTCCAGACGAGTGTGGAGAAAGATAAGAGGAGGCCCCGGGGCTGGCCCTGTGGACTTGCAGCTGGTCAAGAAGAGCCAAGAGAGGAGAGAGCCATGCAGAGAAGAGGACCCCTCTCTAAAGAATAGGCAGTGGTAGGGGTGAGGGGGATCCTGTCAGTCAGTGGAGGAGACACCTCAGGATCCCAGCAGGCGCCTCAGAGTGCAGCCACAGCATGCACCATGTGTCCCCACACACGCATACGTACCTATGATAAAGCTGAGTCCACAAATTAGTCACAGTAAGAAATCAACAAATAATAAGACAATGATAACAATATACTATAATAAAAATCATTTAAAATTTATGAATGGTTTGTACTTTTTCATCTTATATCTTCAGACCACGGTTGACCAAAAATCACTGAAAATGAGCAAAGTGAAACCATGGCAATTTTCTACCCTGCTGACAGCAGGACCAATGGTAAGGGTGGTTGTGAGTGACGAGGCTCACTGGGTGGAAGGCTGAGCACCTGCCCTGGGAAGCACATGTGCTGTTCCTAGCCTGTTATTGTTATCCCGATTTCCAGATAAGAGCATGAGAAACAAGAGGTCAGTAAGTGCGGGGCGTGCCCAGTGCATAGGTGGAGATATGGCACAGGTCAATACAGAGTCCATTCTAGATAAGTGGCCCTTGAGCACATGGACTAGTCAACAGTCACCTGCCGGAGCCCTGCTCCACCTCCAGCGGCCGCAGCCTCCAGGACTCGCTGGAGAGTCCAGAGCCCTCAGCCCGCGTCGCTCAGCACATCTCGATTCCAAGTCAGAGAGGGCTCCTGGCTGCCAAGCTGTGATTGCAAAACTATTTCTGATGATTTAACTGTAAATGAATCTGAAACATACGGACTGAATTTCCCTTGAACGACACATTAAATGTTTCATTTGATTAAAATTTTTTTTAAAAGGGCCTGTTGAAAAATGGTAAGAAAGGAAGAAGCAGAACAAAGCAGTCATTGTGTGGGGGCCACGGGGGTATGGAAAGCCGAGGGAACACTTTCCACACCTCCCTGCGCGAAGCCAGTGAGAGATTTTACAAGGGGCTGTGGATCGCTTCCACCTCCCATTGCAGCCGCAGCCGGGCAAGAGCTGATGGCAGTGTCCGCCTGGCCAGGGACATTGTGACAGCTTAGGAAAGAGAAAACCAAACACACAAGATGGTGTGTGTGTGCACAGGGACCTGGGAAGGTGGAATGTGCATATGTTTACGTGTGTACATAAATATGTGTGGAGCTGCTGCTTCTTTTTTTTTAGTACTGGGGATTGAACTCAGGGCACTCGACCACTGAGCCACATCCCCAGCCCTATTTT
>PVHX01017175.1:0-40859 GCA_004024805.1 Geosciurus inauris | reverse complement strand
TGGTAGCCAGACCTATGAGTCTAAAGGCCCACTGACCACCCAGTGACTTCACCCATCCCCATCCAATCCTACTGCTGTTCCCCCTGCGCGCGTTTTCCCTTACCCAATCATGTAACGCCAAGGCATGTACTCCCCTGCTTGCGATTGTAACCCATAAAAGTCCCTGCTCCCCTAGACTCGGGGCCGCGCTTCCTAACCCACTGCGTCGGTGTGGGTTGGCGGACCCTACTCGAGTTTGAATTAAAGACCCTTTTGTGATTACATCGGAATCGGACTCCTGGTGGTCTCTGGTGGTCTCGAGTCTGGGCATTACACATGTGGACAAGGGTTTCTACAGTGTTGCTATCTACAACTAAAATGGCTGGGTCAAAGAATATCTGATAGGGCACAGACAGATGCAAGTGGTGTGAACATGAGAGTAAGGGAATAATTCTATAAAATGGACCCACTATGCTGACCCCCACATGCTTTCTTTTCCAAGAAGCCATTTTTCTGCAGCTCTGATTGGCTTAAGTGGGCAGGATGTGTTTCATTCCTCAGCAAACTACCTGTGAACTGCAAGAGCAATGCAGGCCTGAAATAATGTTGATAAGAGGAACCCAAGCTACCCTGAATGAGGAGAATTTTGTGAACTTTTTCACAGACTAGATTCCAAAACTCAGGGAGACAGGAATAATTCTTCTTAACCATAAAATCTGTAAGAATTTATCATTAAGAATCCAATTAGAACTGGTCAGCATGGGCCAAGATGACCTAGAATTGTCATGGTAGTGGGGACTTGAAAGTCTGATGTCATCCTGCTGTCAGTCAAAAGTCAAGAGGTGGACCTGAGAGGGATTCTCTGGAAACTTCTCTGAGATTCCCAGTAAAACTGGAGTGCAGGAGAGGCATACTTTCCCTCTCCTCTCTGAGAAGACCCTCACTCCCTTGAGAATGTCCCTTTTCCCTTTCCCTATCTCTTCAATAAATTCATGCCTATTACTCTGAGCAACCTGTCTGACATCTATCTTACTTGATTGTAAGAATCAGGGTTTGAAGGGTGTATTTTCACACTGCCTCAGTTTCCCCAAAGTCCCCAGCTCTGTAACATATTTTCATGGTCATCTTTACAAGATAATGCCAAATAGTTTTACAAAATGTATTTAAAAAATTTCTATCAAACTTTACAGAAAATCATGTAAATGAATGTGTGTGCATAATGAAATAGGGTTGTGAGATTTCAAGGAATTTTTACTTTTCTCCATATATTTGATGCCTCTTACTTTTTTTTAAAAAAAATGCAAGTATTGTTTATATACTATGGAAAAACCTCAGTAAAGATAAGTTCATTACAAGAAAACCATTTGAATCTTCAAGAATATAGTAGTCATGGCAACTGACATGGTGTAATAAGAAAAGCAAGACAGAACATCTCATTAAACAAAACAAAACAAACTAAAACTGAGCTGTCTACTGAACTCTGTTAAGTAGTCTAAGAAAACAGAGGGCAACAAAATAGATAAATCATCATCCTCGACTCTTAATACCAGCTAATTTAATTTTTCTCTGACAGAATTCCTTTCCAATTAAACTGTGTCTGTCTTTGAATAAGACACGCTGTAAAACAAAATGTGATGTCCAAATGGGTTTCCTTCAACTCTGAGAAGTAAGAAGCTATATAAAATACAGGGTGTTGCTGCTAATTTGATAGACAATGTAACAGAACTCCTGAAATCGTCCAATTTTCTTTCACTATTATATAGCATACTCATGCTTTCGGTTTCAGGGTTAAAGCATCTTCCCTTTTTGAAGTCCTTGAAATGTATTTTTCTAGTAAGTTTAAGTAATAATTATAAAAAATAAGTTTTTGCTGTAGAATCAAGGCAGATATTTTCCAAAAATTGTTGAAATATTGGTTAGATCTCCCTTTGTGTTTTTCCTACCCTGTCATCAGGAGGTGCTCTTATTTTCACAATAAAAATAAATGTTTACTATGGGTTAGTTCACTTGTTATCATCTTAGATAAGAAATGTACCAATATTTATTTATATTTTTTTGGTACTGGGGATTGAACCCAGGGAGCACCTAACCACTGAGCAACACCCCCAGCCCTTTTTACTTTTTTTTTCTTTTCTAGATAGGGTCTTGCTAAGTTTCTTAGGGTCTCAGTAAGCCCACAGAGAGGCTGGTTTTGAACTTGCAATCCTCTTGTCTCAGCATCTGGAGCTACTGGTATTACAGGCATGCATCACCATGCCCAGCCCAAACCAAGATTTAATAGAGAAGATTTCAGGGACTAAACAGATGAGTTTATTAGTTAGTATCACCTAGGAAGATAGAAAGCATACCAGTTCTGAAGACAGTAGAAATTGAATATAAGGAAGAACTATCCTGAGGAGTGCATAAAAATGTATTCCTGAATTAGGAACCCAAGGAAATGACTGTCACTTTGAGAGCTGGAGGAACAAAGGAAAGGCACTGGACTAATTAAAATGAGAAATGTAGAAAAGAGACCTCTGTCTACAAAGGGATTGGCTTGAAGGAGGAGCCCCAAGGGAGTGGGAGCCAGTCCTGGAAGAGTGGTATTAACAACTGATGTTGGTGTGTCTGAGCTCAGAGTACAGTACCCCTAGAGTGAGAAGAACATGGGCACATATTAAAGCAAATTTCAAACACTATGGAGATTCTTCAAAAAACTAAAAATAGGACACCCATAGGATCCAGCTATCTCACTACAGAGTATGTACTTGAGGGAAATGAAGTCAGCAAGCAAAAGAGACACCTGTATCCCCAGGCTTATTATAACACTGTTCAGAATAGCGAAGATGTGGAGTCATATTAAGTGCTCACTAACAAACGAAGGGATAAAAATATGATATACATATATATAACAAAGTATTATTCTGTCATGAAAAAGAATAAAATGTCATTTGGAGAAAAATGAATAGAACTAGAAAAAAAAGCCAAACACAAATAGGAAATTATGTGTTTTCTCTCACCTATGGAAAACAAAAATGACCTAGAAAAAGAGGAATTAAGGAAGAGGACAAGAATAGACTGGGAGGAAGAGGGAGAGAGGGCAGGGAAAGATAGCAGGAAGGGAGGATATGTTCAAAGCACAATATATTCATGCATGGAAATGGAACACTGAAACCTATTAATTTGTACAATAATGATGCTTTAACAATTATAATAAAAATAATATAGTTAATTTTGAAATTTAAGACTGAGTCAGAAAGGGACTGTTCCCTGGGTGAGAAGACAATACAGGAAATACATAGCTGCTAACTGAACAATAGTCTACACATAGCCCACATAATTAAGTGGAATTTTAAAAATAATATGGTAATTGAGTGGTTTTGAGTGACTTTCCCGAGTTACATGGGAAGTCACAAGTGCAAACAAATTTGGAAGTTGCTCTGTCTTCTCAGCAATCCCATGATCCATTTCAGCATCATCTGATTTTAGGCATTTAAAAACGTAGTATTTTTCTCTTCCAGATAACAATTAAATTCATATAATAATTATATTTAATAAATAATAATTTTGAATAAATCAAATGAATGAAAGAATAATGGAGAATTGAAAAGATCCCTTAGACTCCAAGATTCAAGGGTGCAGTTGTGAACTCCATCGCCATCTAGTGGCATAAACCTTAAAATCAGAACCAATGAGGTGGAAGAGTTCCACCTGTCTGGGACCAGGTAACCTTATTCTCAGGAACAAAATAACAGGACATGAGAGTTTCTAATTGTTCATGGTTGGCATGCAGTAGAGCAGGTGATAGGATAGGGAGTTAATTTATTAGCTATATGTTTTCTTATTTAGACTCTGAAAGAATGGTATGGTAGGAAATCATGTTAATAGAATGTAAAGGTGGTGGAATATGATGGTCAGCATAGCCCTAACTTTATGTATGATTGCATATATGTTGTGATTCTATACAACTTAGAACTAGAGAATTGATATGTTATCCTCTGTCTATGTACAATGAATCAAATTGCACTCTGTTATCATGTAAGCCTAAATAGAACAAATAAATTAAATATGGAAAAAAATGAAGTTAATATTACAAAAAAAGAATATAAAACATGTCTCCGTCTCATTTTTTAAAAATTTAAAGCCAAGAAAATTGTAGTATATTCAATCTCAGAGATACCAGCTATCTACAAATTTAAAGAATTCTACAACCAAAAGGCCCCTAGAAATAAAATATTGGAAACTTTGATTTATTCACAATTTTTAAAAGTTTTAGCTAGTGGAATAAATTATTCATTTTTAGTATTATAAAGCACTTTAATTTAAATTCTTGTTTTAAATAATCACTGCATTTCTCTTTTAAAATTACTTTTTAAAATATTTTCTGTGCTTCAATGTCACTTTTATTTTAAAAGATTATTACTTTCTGCTCTTCTCAAACTCACCTGTTTCCTGTGTACATCTATGGATTTTCTTTTTGGCATATTCCTTTATGCTTTTATCTTACAATCTACCATCTCTCTTTAGAGATTAAATCCCTTTTCTTTTACAATAATCACTTGCCTTTTGTAAATCCTACTCCTTTTTTATTACCTGCATGAAAATCCTTTTTATTCTACATTTATTCTACATATCAAGACAGAGATTTCATTTTTAAAAATACAAGATAAGCCTCAAAGCTCTCATTGTGCCAGACAATAATGGAAAAGAATGTGGGTTTTGTCAAAAGCACAGGGGCACTAATTTGAAAAGGCTCTTTACTGCCAAAACCAGGACACTTCAAATGACTAAATAAATAATGATAGCCTTGGATTATAATCCAGAAATTAAAAGAAATATCCTTGAATTCATGCTGAGAGAATGAATAGTTTAAAAAATAAATAAATGGGTAGAGAATGGAAACTCCACCTAGAGAATACTCTAATTAATAAATATGAAATGAGAGGAATAGAAAATCATCATCATGCAAGCACCAAAGACAATCCTGTTGCAGACAACGTCCACTGATAAGTGCTACACTTAGTAGGCAAAACCTTAAAAAATAGTGCATGTGCATAGTTTTATAGTGTCTTCTGAAAGACATGACTTGAAAACAAAAGGAAAAACAGCAATCTTACAGTGCAGACAACACCTCCACCAAGGGAGCAAAGGTGATATTCTTTGATCATAAGACACAATTTTATTGCAAATGCCCTGTTAAAGTGCATTGAGAAGGACACAGCATCAGGTCTGTTGGGTTCATGCCAAAAATCCAGAATTCAATTTAATCATGAGAAAACATCACATCAGCCCAAACTGGGGGATAATCTTCCTGCCAAGGTCATAAAGAAACAAAGAAAGATTGAAAACTATAGCGCATTGGAGTATACTAAGTGACAAACAACACAGACTCTTGGATTCAGTCTTGCAACAGAAAAACAAATGCTAGTGGAAAAACCACAGAACTTCGACTAAGCTGGTTGTGTTAAAATGAGTTGAGTATCCCTTATGCAAAATGCTTAGGACCAGAAGTGTGTTGTATTTCAGATATTTTCAGATTTTGGAATATTTGCATACATATAATGAAATACCTTCAAATGTGACTCAAATCTAAATGTGAAATTCATTTATGTTTTATATCTACCTTATACACATAGGCTGAAGGTAATTTTATGTAATACTGTTGGTGTACCTGCAGTTTAACTGCTATTTGTCACATGAAGTCAGGTGTGGGAGTTTGCACTTGCGGTATTTATCATATTGTCATTCAAAGAGTTTTGAATTTTGAAGCATTTTTGATTTTTGAGTTAGGGATGCTCAACCTGTAGTATTGTACCAACACTAATATCTTTGTTATGATAATTGTAAAATGTTAGCCTCAGTGAAACCTGGATGAGGAGACATACAGGAACCATACATATTACTTTTGAAACACCTCTGCAAATCTAAAATTATTTAAAAATTAAAGTGTGATATGTATGTACATATTTATTAAACACTGATTCTCTCTTGGGTTTGGAGTTACATTCTATGGTAGTGTTAACTTTTATTATTTTTACTTGGCAACCAAGAAAACGATGCTCAGTTTTTTATGCACCTTAAACCAAACTTCATGTTCGTATTTCCAAAAACAACAGCAGAAGCAGCAACCACAGCCAAACACTGAGACTTTCCATTTACTTTTCATATCATCTATATGTGGAGCACAGTTTCTAGCCCATACCAGAGAACTAATGAGTTCCATTTTATGGTTGCCTTAATGTCTATCAATGTTTCAGAAGCTGACTTTAAAAGTATGAAGAAAAACATTACTTTCTTTCTTCTCTGAGTGGGGCAAACTCCACCCTTTTCCTGGTGAGTGACTTCTTGTTCCGTGGTGGTGGTTTAACGTCAGTTATTATACTGGGGAAGTGTTAAGGTTAAGCAAGACAAATACTAGACACAGAGAAGGCAGAGGCCTCTAGTGGGGAGACTCTTAACCTGACCACACTTTTGGTAACTCCATCTGCCCCCTGTGCTGTTAGGTATTCTGGTGTCCACTGCTGCACTTGGAGAAAACCCCTCCTGTCCGATAGGTAAGCATCTCCCACTCAGCATCTCTCAAGTACAAAAGTCCACTTAGGTAAAATACCCATGGGATATTTCAACTCACTCCTGCCCAGGGAACATCTGACAAAGTTTGGAGACATTTTTGATTGTCAGGACTAGAGAGGTGGAACTGAGGTCTGGTGGTCAGAAGCCAGCCACACTAGTAAACATCCTACAATGAAGAGAATTGTGTACTCCAAAACATTGATTCTGCTGAGATTGAGAATCTCTGAATGTTCCAACAAGAGTTTTTTAGATACTAGTTAAGGAGCTTTACAAGAATTCTCTAGTCCTTAGAGAAAACTGCCAGTATCATATACATACACACACAATATATTATCATACGACTGACTTTCCTTTCTCCATGTTCATGCTAATAATTATGTGACTTATCCATGTTCTCATGCTAATTGTATCAAAGCAATAATTCTAATAATAATAAGTACTATTTATAGAGAGCTTTAAACTGTATCAATGTTTTTCTCATGTTTTACCTCATTTGAGCTTTGGCTTAGGATGTATCACAGTGAGGTCCTTCCAGAATAGAGGATGTCAACCTTGTCTGGGAATATCCAAGTGCATGTGTCTAGGGGTCAAAAGGCAATCCCTGTTCCCACAGAGGGCATCAGGACACACAAGTAAATTGATTCTCAGAGCCAGCCTTTAAAGGCCTTTGTACTCCGAGGTAAATGAACTATTAATGGCCCTGGATTATGTAGCTAATTCAATCTGCAGTAATAAACAAAGGAAAACCAAATTAAACTGTTGCCATAAAGTATCACAACATGTTCACTCTGATTTTTCCATTTTGGAAAAAGAAAAGAATTAGTACTACTTGGGATGGGGTTGTGGCTCAGTGGTAGAACACTTGCCTCGCGAGTGTGAGGCACTGGGTTTAATTCTCAGCACCATATAAAAACAAATAAAAAACAAAATAATGGTATTAAAAATATTTTTAAAAAATAATTAAGACTACTGCTCAGAAAGAACATTCTATGACTGATTTTTTTTAGTACAATGTAGTAAAATTTATTACACTGTGAGAGAAGATTAAATTTTCCCAAAATCATTGTGAATTTATTATCATTCTACCTTTTTTTTTAGCTACCACTAAATGCTAATGGTCTACAAATCTATATTTTCACTGTTTGGCATCAAATTATCAATTACATATAATAGTACATAACCATCTTAAAGTCAATGTCATTAAAACCTAACAAATCTCTCCCTGTCCTCTGCTATGTGTGCTCTATTTTCATAGTACAAATGGTTCCACAGTCTATGATACCTGAGAGGATGCTCATCAATATTCTCTTTTGCTTCCTGAAATTGATGAAAATATCTCAGTAATCACTTTTTAATAATCACTTTAATTGTAGATATAGATAGATGACATAAAGTATGCTGCTTAAAAGTTGGTGGCTTTTTGTTTGTTTGTTTTTTGAGATAGGATCTTGCTATGTTTTCCAGACTGGCCTTGAATTTGTCATCTTTATTGACTCAACCTCCATAGCAGCTGGTATTACAGGTGTGCGTTATTGCAATTGGTAAGGTAAGGTTTTTAGTTTTTTGTTCTTTTTCTTGGTTCTGGGCATTGAACACAAGGCTTGGGCAAGTACTCTACCACTGAACTACCCCATGGCTCTCTATTGGAATTTTGATTTTTGATTTTCATACCAGGGATTGAACTCAGGAGTGCTTAACCACTGAGCCTCATCCCCAGCTCTTTTTTTTTTTTTTTTTTTTTTTTGAGACAAGGTCTTGCTGTCACTTTCAGCCTCACTAAATTGCTGAGTCTGGCTTTGAACTTTGGAATCCTCCTGCCTCAGCTTTTGGAGCTGCTGAGATTATAGGTGTGTGCCACCATGCTTGGCTCTATTTGAAAGTGTTATTTTTAAGTGAACGATTCAGTGCCATTAATTATACCCACAATGGTGTGCAACCATCACTATTATTTATTTCCAAAACATTTGCATCATTCGAAGCAAAAACATTTTACCCATGAAACAACAGTCCTTTTTTTCTTTCCCAGCTCTAGAAATGTCTGATCTTTATATCTTTATGAATTTGCTTATTGTAGTTGTTATGGTTTAGATGTGAGATGTCCCCCAAAAGTTCATGTGTGAGACAATGCAAGAAGGTTTAGAGGTGAAATGATTGGGTTATGAGAGTCTTAACGCAATAAGTGAATTAATCTCCTGATAAGGATTAAGTGAGCGGTAGCTGTAGGCAGGTAGGGTAAGGATGGAGGAGGTAGGTCTCTGAGGGTAAAACTTTGTGGTTTATATTTTGCCCTTGTTGAGCACAGCTCTCTGTCTGCTTCCTGGCTTTATCCTGAGCCACTTTCTTCCACCACACTCCTCTGTCATGATATTCTGCCTCACCTCAGACCCTGAGAAACAGAGTCGGCTATCTGTGGATTGAGCCCTCTGAAACTGTGAACCCCAATTAAATTTTTCCTCCTCTAACATTGTTCTTGTCAGGTGTTTTGGTCACAACAACAACATCAAAAAGCTGATCAAAACAGTAGTTATTTCATAGTAGTGGAATCCTACAATAATTATTCTTCTGTGTTTGGTTTATCAGTTAGCATAACAATTTTAAGGTTTATCCCATATTACATCATGTATCCTCATTTCATTCCTTTTGTGCTTAAATAACATTCCATTGTATATATTTATATGCCCAATAAAATGATTGGAATACTAAAATAGTTCCAAGTGCTGGTCAGGATGTAAAGCAATTCTAATTCTTGTGCATTGCTTATCAGGATGCAAATTGGTGCTGTCCCTAGGGGAAAGAGTTTAGCAGATGCCAGTAAAGTTGAACATGTCCTTACTGTTTGATGCAGAAATCCCATTCGAAACAAATAAAAACCTAAATTCACACCAAAACCTATATCCAACTAGTTGTATTAGTTTTTTATTGCCCAAACTGGAGAAAGTGCAAATGTACCTTAGATAGGGAATATAGATTAAAAACAAAACCAGAATACAATTAGTAATAGAGATCCTACCAACAACATGGATGAATTTCAAGTGTACTAAATTATGTGAAAGAAGCCAGACTTAAAAGGCTACTATTATTCCATTTATGTGACATTCTAGAAAACAAAACTACTAGACAAAGAGCAAATCAGTAATTTCCAGGATTAAGGATGAGAATGAATTTGACTACATTGTCTTAATTAAATATTGGAAACTTGGGCTATACATTGTGATTCACACCTGTAATCCCAGCAATTTAAGAGACTGAGGCAGGAGGATCTCAAGTTTAAGGCCAGTCTCTGCAATTTAGTGAGACCCTGTCTCAAAAAGGGAAGGTCTTGGGGGTATAGCTCAGTAGTAAAAACCTCTGGGTTCAATCATCATTATCACAAGAGAGAGAGAGAGAGAGACAGAGTGAGAGAGAAAGAGAGAGAGACAGAGAAAGAAAAAACCCCTGGGTTTAATCCTCAGTATAAGAAAGAAATGAAAGAAAGAAAAGAAAGAAAGAAAGAAAGAGAAAAGAAAAAGGGTGGTGGGTGCAGGGTGGACGACTATAGGACTTCTATGGCCAAGTTCCTTCAAAAAACAAATGGTAAGATATAGATGGTTGCAATTTATAATATTTAGACTTATAAGTTTTCCTCTTTATGATGTGGGAAAGTGATAACACATTTAATAGAAACTGTACTTTGAACTTTGGATTTTGATCTTCCCCCAGGCTGGTAATACGTGATAAATTACTCCCTCTGATGGGCATCTATCTATCTCACACTCAGCTGCATGATCGTAAGGGTGATCAATCTTTATTCTACAGTATACTGTGTTGCTAGGGTATGATGCTCAGAAGCTTAGGTGTATTAAAAGCATTTTTGACTTACAATATTTTCAAAATGAGGCATAACCTTACTGTAAGTTGAAGACCATCTCTAATAAGTATGGGAGGGAGAACTGCTACTGATTAAAAGAAACTCCAAAACACATCTATCAATTTGCAATACATTGACCTTGTCTGGAATTTGATCATATTAACAGCAGGAAGACATGGTCAAGAAATTAGGAAAACTTGAATAGACTGTGTATCAGATGGTGTTAGGCATTCATGACATTCAAGCCATGCTTACTGTGCTCTGCTCTTGTTCCCTTTGTTTCGTGAGTGCTGGGACCTCCTTCAAGGCCACTCTAAAGTGCTCAGACAGACATCTGGAATTTTGACTCCTCCAGCCATCTGAGTACTTTAGTGAAATGTCATGTCACACGAGCTGGGTTGTGACAATCCAAGAGGCAGCTGAAGGGGCCAAAGGATGTCCATGAAGAAGTGCTCTTCAACTTAAATTTGGAGCAAACTTTGGCCCCATGAGAAGGAGGAGATATGTGAATATCAGCTAATATATACTTTGTTCCTCCCTAAGAAGAACTGATCTTATGCATGAGTTCTCTCTCTCTTGCAGTACTGGGGATTGAATCCAGGGGCAGTCTACCACTGAGCTACCTCCCCTTTCTATTTTAAGATGAGGTCTTGCTAAATTGCTGAGGTTGGCTTTGAACTTGAGATTTTCCTGCTTAGCCTCCTGAGACACTGAGATTATAGGTGTGCACCACTGCTCTTGGCTGGATTCTCTTTTTAGCAATCTAGGAAACCCCGTGCAAGGTAGACATATCTGCAGACGACTTTGGCTCTGTATCTCCTCTTGCCTCATATCACCTCCTTTCCTTACTCTTATAGCTCCAGATTTTCACCTTCCCACTCCCACTCCCCAATTGAGTATCGGTGCTTTCAACCTGGCTCTAGGCTTTATTGTCTCGAGAATCTGGCTCAAACAGTTGGCATTGATATTCTCTTTTTACAGATGAGGATATTATTGGTGAAACTCAAGGAAACCGAGTAACTTTGATGTCACATAAATAGTGAGCGTCAGGCCAAATCCAGCCCAAATCATACTATATTTGCACATCTGAACTAAAAGCAAACATACACACACACACACACACACACACACACACACAAGAAGTTATGTCTTGTCTTCATCGCTTAAAAACGATGAAGTGACAAAGCAGGACAAGTACACTAGCGTCCTGAAGCTCAGCCATCATTTCTGGAAGAGCAATAAAAAACAATGATCAAACCTAAAAAAGGCAATATCATTAATACATTCAGAAAGTACCTCAAGTCTACTAATATATTTCAGGAAGAAGAGAAAAGGCTTTTATTAGGCAGCGTTCCAAGGATCTGTGCTGTTTTTAGCTAAAGGACTTTAATATTGTTACATTCTCTAACTTGGTCACAATCTTCCCTATGCCAAATATTCCATTATCAAAATTAAATTGGCAGTGTTCAAGTAAGGCAGAGAAGCATTTTCCATGAATATGGGCAAATAGTGATCCAAAAATATCATTTATTTGATTATAAGTTGCATGTTTCAACTTCACTTTTGCTAATTGTATTTATTTGACCATTTAATAATAGTTAAAAGATTCACATGGACCACATAAATGCTCACTTGAAAATCCCCATCTTACCCTATCCCTAGCTACCCTGCTTTCTTACCACACTGCTGAGTATCCTTCTGGAAGGAAGGAGTTAAAGTCATTTCCTGAGAGCCATTCATTTTCTTTATCAGGGTCATGCCCTCCGGATAAAGGCAGAGGATCTGATATAACTTCGGAGTCATTTGGACCTCCAGGTAAATAGACTTACTGATTTTAAGAGGAAGAGGCATTATCTTTGAAGGGCCCTTGGAAGATAGTTCCTAGATAAAGAGCCCACAGTCTTCAGAACCCAGAATCACTGAGGTGAGGCCCCTCACTGACTGTTAAATAGGATATACCTGAGTACAAAATGAAGCTGCTTCACAATCCTTTGAACCTCACATTGAGAATGCATCTCCAGGTGATGGGACCAGGAACCACCAAGACTTCACAGACATCTCTCCATTTCATCTGAGAATTTTGATTGTCATTCTTAATAAAGCCTGATAAGGGGAAATATGTCCCTGATTCATGGCATTATGAGCATTATTTCGGCTTCTAGGACTTCTATGCACATCCATAAATACATCTCTTTTTCTAATTCATTTTTACATCACTGTTCTGAAACTTGATTTCTAGTTAATCTGAAAATCTAAAAATAATGCAAACAGAAAAGGACAAAAGGGAAGGGGGTCACTTATAATATCACCAAAATAGTTATCTGTGATTTTTATACTTTTGTGCAATAAGCAAACTTTGCAGAGAAAAAATAAATAAAAATTATGTTAATAGAAGTATAAAAACTGGCAATTTGATACATTGCTTCTGGGAGCAAAAAATTGAGAATATCTCTATGGAGAACCGGTGCTATGGAAAACTATGGCTGTCAAAGTTACAAATGTGTATTTCCTTTAAGGCAGAAATTCTGCTTCTAGGAAACAATTCTACAGATGTACTTGCACATGTGCACCACAGTCCAGGAAAAGGATTATTTATTGTAACATTGTTTACAAGAGCAAAAGTTTGGAAATAACCTGAATGCCATCAGTGGAAATCTCCATAAATACACTATGCATAATATATGATGTATAAATTCACAGAAACTGTTAAAAATAAGAAAGCTAATGTTTATGTACTGATATGGTATTGTCTCTGAACTTTATTAGCTTCAGCTAGATACCATAATACTTTTTATTAACCACTAGGAAGTTGATGGTATATATCCTTCAAGTGTTTTTTTCCTTGTGATCAAATATAGTTATGTATTTTTTAAGATGACATCATACTAGACATGCTATTTTATAAGCTAATTAATTACATATTGCAATATAGTCAGCATTATCTCATTTTAATAAACCTCAACCAGATGCAGATTTTAAACACTTTGATTAAAGTAACATGCACATAGAGAGAAGTGTGGAAACCCCAAATGTAAAGCTCCATGGGTCATCACATGGGAAACAAATCTATTTCAAAACATCCAGGGCAATACCTACCTACTATCTTCTGACTTAATGAAT
This sequence comes from Geosciurus inauris, assembly GCA_004024805.1. NCBI lineage: Eukaryota > Metazoa > Chordata > Mammalia > Rodentia > Sciuridae > Geosciurus > Geosciurus inauris. Next base: position 27,361 of record PVHX01017175.1, on the reverse strand, counting down.
TCCTCATCGGTCCTCTTGGTATTAGAATCACATTTTAACAACAGAAAGTACTCTCTCTATATTCTAAATTTTGCATTTTAAAGATTGCAGAATATTTTCCATTAGCAATATAGGGTGGATTATGACTTTCATTCCTGACAATAAATCAACTTAATTTTCTGTGTTCTTCTTACTAAAACCTCAGTTGATCATTTACAAATCTGAGCTGGGGAGATGTCTATGATATGACATATATGAAACTGCAATTATCCATATAAATCCACACATCGAAAGTCATAAAGATAATTTAACAAATTTAGGGCACACTTTCTAAGTAGCTTTTTATATGATTGAGGCTGTCAACAAATTGCATTATTTAGTATACTTTCAACAAGGATATCTCTAAGTCACCTTAAAGATGGTGACTTGAAATAAATGATTGTGAAAGACATCTAAAAACAAAGTGATGCTTTCAAAAATGGCAAATTTTGAGATTTGTGTTTCTTGGAAACAGTGTTCCATAGAAAACTGATAGGAATACTAGTGAAGAAAACAATCAGTCATAGGAAAAGCTTTTCTTAGAAAGTTCACAAATATAAGTAAAAATAACCAAATGTGTACACATGACAGCTCTTGTTAGCAAATCATAACTTGCTTTTGTGGGTAGCATCCTCTATCAATGTATATCAGGAAGCCCGTGGAGCTCATGACTTCAACTTCTTGTTGTTTTGTTGAAGTGAAACTGGCCTTGTCTCTTCCATTTTCTTTTCCTCTCCCATCCTTGAGTTTGTTAACTTTAGGGTTCTTGTTAAAAGAACATAGGTAAAGAAAGCCAAGGTCAAGGAAAATGTTATGTTTTTCAGGTGTGTGTGTGCATGTGTGTGTGTGTGAGTGACTTGAGAAGAGCTTTGATGCCTTAAGTATTGGATGGGAGGAATTAGATTTGATTCTTACATTTCTTTTAATTATCTTTTTTTCTTTTTGTAAGAAGCAATGTGGCTTAAGTGGCCCTTTCATAAGACTTGAGAAATATAAGCAGTGTTGTTTTTACATTATTTTTGAATGTGGCATTATATTCTTGCTCCATAACTGAGCCACATGGTGTATACATCATGAATAAAAAAAAGTTTGAGCTTTAAGAGGTGTTTATCAACACACCGATGTATGCCAAGTCAATATTTAAAATTGGCATGTATTTGTCTTATCATTCAGAGTTTAGAGTTTATTAAACACTATACTAAATGAATTCTTTCCCTTGGATCTTTGAATAAAAGAAAAGGTTTTAGGTTAACAAAACATAACTGTTTCACAAATTAAAATTGAAGAAGCATTCAGTGGTCAAAAAATTTTAAGAAGCACTATTTTACAGTCTTATTTGATCTCTACAGACATGTTTTTACAATGCCCATCAACTGAGAAAACAAGTTTAGCTTGCTGTATGTGGGTGTTTCTAATCATTAGCATAGTTACTATATTTATCCTGATAATCACCAGACACTACATTCACATTTTCAGTAGTCCTTTATATTTAGATATTTTACCACTCATTTCTGAAGTAGAGGGGAAAAAATTTCAATCTTATTCTTTCAGAGAATTCACTGCATGAAACTAGCATATCCTAAATATAAAACTACTAAGAAGAAAAATAAAAGAAAATTATGGATCATTATAAGTCATTAACAAGGATGATGGAAAAATCTTAAGCCAATATTGACAAACTGAATCCAAAGAACTATAAGGATATGGTACCATGACTAAACTGCTTCTCCCACCTGCCCTCACCCAGAATCAAAGTTTGCTTTAATATTAGAATGTAAGTTAATATAATCAACACATTATCCATTTAGAGCAAAAAAATCATGATATTTTTTAAAGATATAGGAAGTGTTTAATAAAAGCCAACACTCCTGGCAAAAATTTTTAGCAAACAAGGGATAAGAACAGTTGCTTAATCTAGTTAAAGAGTATCTACGGAAAAAAAAAAAAAAAACAAAAAAAAAAAACCTGCAGTAAATACCATACCATGTATTGAAGGTCTTAAATAAGGGTGGAATAAGAAAGAAATTGCTTAAAGACAGGAAAGGAAGATATAAAACTCTCATTCCTTTAGAACAAATTTGTGTATGCAGAAAGATAGAAAATCAGTGTGTGTAACAAATTAGCACAAACTTGGTAGCTCAAAACACACATTTGTTATTCATAGCTTCTGTGGGCTGCAAGCCATGACCAAGTAGGATTTTTGATTCATGTTCTCAGTTGACCCAGGTGTTCCCATCTGGTGCTCAGGGACATTTTCCAAGCTTATTCAGGTTGTTGGCGGAAATCAGTTTCTTGAGGTTGAAGAATGACGCCCTCAGCTCCCAGGCCAGCCCCCTCCAGAGGCACTTCACATTATGCCTGCTTGCTTCACAAAGGTTAGCAGGAGAGCATCTGTCCATTTAGAAAGAGCCTCATCTCTCTTTTAGTTTTTAAATGATCAGGATGGGCTCACCTGGAGAAAACTCTACTTTAAGACCTTAATGATATCTGAAAAATCCCTTCACCTTTGCCTGTAACTTTACCTAATCATGGGTTATATCCCACAACACTACACAGGCCCCATCCACACTCAGCAGCCTGCACACCAGAGGGCAGGGAGCCCGGTGCCATCTTAGAACTTGTCCTGCTGCAGAAATTCAGACAATTTTTTAAGTGAATGAGAGTTTAGCCAGTTAGATGTATATAAAATTTATATAGACAGTCATTTGTGATTTTAAGTAATATAAACAATAAATTAAAAAGATACATTTAAAATAACATTTAAAAATGCAGTAATTATTAGCTAATATAACAAAAAATGCAATCTCTATGGAAAAAATATAAAACTTTAAGATATTAAATAAGTCATATGTTTTTTTCTTTCTTAGTACTGGATATTGAACCCAGGTTTATTTTACCACTGAACTACATTCCCAGACCTTTTCATTTTTTATTTTGAGACAGGGTCTTGCTAAGTTGCCAAGGCTGGTCTTGAATTTGTGATTCTTCTGCTTTAGTCTCCCGAGCAGCTGAGATTACAGGTGTATGCCACCCTCCAGGCTTAAGTTATCTCTAAAGTGATATATGTTGTTGATAATTTGAAAACCAACTTGTTAACATGTCACTTCGTATGAATTGGTTTATATACCTAAAGTAATCCTTTAAAAATATCCAACAGGTTTTGGTTTTTAGTTTGGTTGGTTGGTTTAGGATTGGTCAGAATAAAATAATTCTAAAATGTATATAGAAAAACAGGAACAAGAACAGTCAAGAAACTCAGGAAAAAAGATAGATGAAAGGGGATAATTTTCTCTCCAAATATCAAAATGTCATAAAATGTACTAATTAAAGCAGGATACTATTAATATAGGGACTAAATAGCCTAATGTGATAACTTTGAGCTATTCATACTTAGCTTTTGACTTAAAAATGTACATATACTCTATGACACATAGGTTAGTACATCAGATCAGTTAAGGTAGTATATTATTTCTGGGACTACTGGGGAACCATACTGAATTGAATTGAACTGAATTGAATTGAATTGAAATGAATTGGACTGAATTGAATTAGATCCCTACTTCACATCATATTTTAAAAATTAAGGAGTGTAAAGGCCTAATAATTAAAGGGATAATTGGATAGCTTTTTGAGGATAACATAGGAAAAATAGATTTGTGACCTTACATTAGAAGACAAATTCCTGAATAGGATTGTGAAGGTACTAATAAAAAGGAAACCACAAGTAAGAGCATTAAAAACTTTGAGAAACTTTATTAATGAAATCGACACCATGAAATTAGCGAAAAACAATCAAGGTGTAATGGCAAAGGACTGATTTCAAGAATACATAAAGAAATCCTATAAATAGATAAGAAAATCTCAGACAACCCAGCAAAATACCTGAACTGGGCCTTCATTGAAGGGGAGAAATTGGCAAATAAACATTTGTAAAGACTCTCCAAGATATCACTAAAGATCCACCAGACAAGCTGGACGCGGTGGCGCAAGCCTGTAATACCAGCACTTAGGGAGGCTGAGATAGGAGAATCGCTAGTTCAAAGCCAGCCTTAGCAAGGGCGAGGCACTAAGCAACTCAGTGAGACCCTGTCTCTACATAAAACACAAAAAAATAGGGCTAGGGATGTTGCTCAGTGGTCGAGTGCCCCTGAGTTCAATCGCCAGTACCAAAACAAACAAACAAACAAACAAACAAAAAAAAAGATCCACCAGACAGAAGACTCTTTCAGCAGAAAATACTGCAAGCTGGGTGCAGTGGTGCACATCTGTAACTCCAGCTACTTGGGAGGCTGAGGAAGGAGGATACCAAATTCAAGGCCAACCTCAGCAACTTAGCAAGACACTGCCTCAAAATATAAAAAATGAAAACGACTGGGGAAGCAGCTCAGTGGTGAAGAGCTTTTTTTTTCCCTCAAAATATACTCATTTTGTATATAATAAGTATATTATACTTAGTACGAATAAAATAAAGGAAAAGAAAATACTGGAGAAGATGACATTCAACAGGGATTTTTGTATACTACTGGTAGTAAATGGGTATAACTATTTTGGGAAAGAACTTAGGACTATCTGGTGAGGTTGAAAATATACATATCCTGGGATTCAGTGTTCCAGTCCTATGATGTTGAGCAACTGGTAGACAAGTGTCCCAGTGTTTGTGTACACAGATGGACCCACCAGCACTGTTTGTGGTCCTCTTAACCTAGAAGCAATATAAACATCAATCTACCTTAAAGTGGATAAATCATATTTTGTTCATACAAGCAATCAGATGCAGTAGTTTAAATATAGTACAGCTTCATTCACTGAAATGCATAAGCCTTAAAAACATAATAATGGATAACAGAAGTATAATGCTAAAGATTACCTAATATATAAAAGCATGACAGTCACCTGAAAATTCTATTCACAAAATATTCAAGACAGGCAGAACTCTTTTCTGATATTTAGTGACATGAGCTGTGACATCAACTGTGAAGGTAGGCAAGCAAATAATTGCCACATAAGTTGAGAGAGCAATCACCTCCAAAAGGGATGGAGGGCTTTGTGATTGGGGAGGATCAAGTGAGGGACTTCATTGGTGCTGGAGATGTCTTATTTCTTCACCTGTTTGATTTACATGTGTGCAAATATTCAGCTATAGTGCAAGGTTTCTTTTAATACTTTGAATTTGTATTGTGGGGTGTTGTTCTGTCATTATAGGATATTTAGTAGCATCCTTTGTCTCAGTCCACTAGATACCACTAACATCTCTTCCCCCCAAAGGGTCTCCAGACATGGCCAAATGTCCCCTGAAGGACAAAGTCACTTCTCACCCTCTGTTGAGAATCACCTGTACAGTAGTTTTCTAATGAAAATCTTTGACCCAAAACTAGTTGTTACTCTTGCACATCAGCCAACACCATTTTAACTTGAACCTACTATTTTTTAATATAAGTAAAACATGGTAGACATTGTACACCTCCTCCCAGGAGTTCTTTGCTGCTTGTTTGAATCCTGGGTATGAGATTGTTTCTGTTCCTTAGTTCCTTTATCAAGTGAAAGCTTTAGAGGCCTCTATCTTATAGAAGAAGAATATTGAATTACCTTGAATAATTTGATGAAAAAACTTAATTTACATGGTACAAAAATAAGATTGGTAGAGAATGTGCTTATATTTCCAAAATAAATATCTCCAATGAGCCTATTATTTCTGCTCCATTGGCATAGGAAGACTAGTATTTTAAAGAGTTACCTAGACTTATTTTTATTTTTTGTTGGTTAAAAAAAGCGCAGAAGTGAAAACTTGACAACACAGTGCATATTTTATATTACAAACGTTTTAAAGTACATGCTATCTTATATATATTTTGAGAAAAAAACTAATGTGATTCATAAGGGTTTAGGCAGCACTGTAAATCTGCCATGGAACATAGGAAAAGCATAGTATAGTTATGTTAGAAAGAGGAACATTGCCACAGCCCAACCACCTGTACTAAATCAAGTCATTTAAATATTCAAATGTGTGCTTGTGTGGTGTGTGTGTGTGTTTGTTTGTGTGTGTGTACATGTGCCTGTTTGCTCAGAGGCACTCAACAGAAGTTACATTCCTACATAAGAATTTACTTAACAATATATGTATTCATTAGTTTTAAAAACCCCTTTAAAAGAGACATTTGATAACTGTTGAAAAGCACAGTATTAAATCAAGTACAGTATTTTAAGTTCATAAATATGCAACAAACACACATGTAATCATATATTTTACACAGGTATTTAAGAGTTTTTAATTTATACCATTAGCACTTAGAACGAGTAGAAGGTAAGGATTCTGATAAGTGGTAGTATAATATTATCAATGTTTATGGTGTGGATCTGGAATAAGCTTGCACCAACTGCAAGAACCAATTGATAATATTTAGAAATTTTACTACTTGTGAATATCAAGTTGCTAGTTTAAAATCAGACATGGGGGGATTCTTAGGTCATAGAATTTGGTAGACTCAATAGATTAGGATTTCTTGGCCTTTGGAATGTGGGTTTTAAATATTTACTAACACACTACATGTGCTTAGGCTGAGTGCTGTAACATGGACTCTATTTTATTATACTTAGATTTATTAAGTATTGTGTATATGCTTCAGCAGTAGTAAATTGTAGATGTGATTCACAAAAAAATATGAACTTTTGCCAGGCACAGTGGCTCATGCCTTTAATCCCAGTGACTCAGGAGGCTGAGGTAGGAGGATTGTGAGTTCAAAGCCAGTCTCAGCAACATAGCAAGAACTTGTCTCATAAACAAACAAACAAATGAATAAAGGAATGGGGATGTGGCTCAGTGGTTTTGTAGTAACTCTTAGCTTAAGAAATTCCATTTTGTCTGAGCTGTCAGCCACCTTAACTTTAGCCCACATACTGGGAGGTCCCTAACATCAACATACTTTGTATTTGCAAAGAGTCACGGTCATCTTGACCTAAGTTTCAGTCAAGGAAATAACTTTTTCGGATGAAACACAGGGTGGGCTTAGCTAACTGCAATCTCTGCTTCTGTACTGTTGGCTTGCTTGCATTGGCTAAAAGAGAAAACGTCATAGTGCCTGACTCACAGTTTTCTTTTGCTATATAATCTGTAACCTAAATCAAGTCATGGGCTGCAACTTTGAATTGACTTTAATTGACTTTGCAGTACCGCTGGCTGAAAATTAAACCTTTAAGGAATAAATCTCTGGGGGCTGCAACTTTGAATTGGTTTTGAATTGGCTTTGCAGTCCCACCGGCTAAAAAATAAACCTTTAACAAATAAATCTATGAGTTTGTTGATTCTCGCCGATCAGATATAACATTTGGGGGCTGATTCTCGCTGATTTGGTGTAACAGTTATGCACCCTTGGGTTCAATCCCTGGTACCAATAAATAAATAAGCAAATGGACTTTTAAGTTGTGTTTTCACTTAAAGGATTTATCTTTAATGTTTTCCCAGTTTCTATCAGTAGCAAAGAAATCACTGCCCAGCAATTATCCCAAAGTATTTTATTAAGTAAAATGCAAGATACTGAATTCTTGGCCTACATTATCTAATACACTGATGCTTATCTGTGTCTAGCTTTGGATTTCAAAGTTTTATATGAAGATAAAGGGAGAAGAGCTTCAAATATAGAAAAAGATTATAAAGTATAAATGTAAAATTAAGTTTATTACATAGTGAATATTTGATTTCTACCTTTATTGAAATGTAAACACAGCAAAATTTTTAAAAAATATGACTTTAGTATGTTGATTTGGCTCAAATATCAAGAGATATTTCCTAAAATGAGATCTATAAAGAAAAGTGAATTCTTGCTAGACATGCAAGAACTGATGGTTTAGTTAGCATCTTTTATTTCTTTGGAACACAGCAATAAACTCAGTGGACATTTGTGTTCTTTTCCAGCTTCTTCTCTTCAATAGAAATAAATCTAGTAAAGGTGTCAAATGCAGAAATACAGATCTTGATTTCCCAACTTTCAAATGCCAGAACACAAGAACAGATATTTGTTCATGATAAATGCGGTTGAGATTTTTTTGTTTGTTTTTAAGTTGAATGTTAAACCTCAAAATGTTTTCTTCTTTATTTTGCAGTGCTGGAAATTGAATGCAGGACCTTCATATACTAGGCAAGTGCTCTACCCGTGAGCTACATCCTTAACCCAACATAAATTCTACTTTTTTTTTTTTTTTTTTTGGTATATGGGATTGAACCCAGGAGCACTTAACCACTGAGTTCTATCCCCAACCCTTTTTATGTTTTATTTTGAGACAATGTCCCTCTCAATTGCTTAGGGCCTCTCACTAAATTGCTGAGACTGGTTTTGAACTTGCAATCCTCCTATCTCAGCCTCCTGAGCCGCTAGGATGACAGGCATGAGCCACCATGACTACCTTTCTTGTTGTCATGACATTTTCCCAGCCTGAAAAGTTTTTTGCCCCTCTTCTTCATCTGTCTTCTTCCTATCCAAATGTCAGAGTAGTTCTGAAGTTCAATATCATGCATAATACAGTCTCAGTCTTTCCATTCTGAAATGTTCTAGATCACAGAACACTTTAGAATATGAATAAATTTATTTAGCCCTTTCTCAATATTCTGTATAGCATCTTTTGGGTTACTAATTTCCCAAACACTGCTTAACTACTATTATTTAACACATTATTGATTAATGCTCTGTCTCATTTAGAACAGAGATTCACACTTCTGTTGCCTCACAAAACCTAGCACAAGATGTGTGTATAATTTGTGTTCTATGAAATTTGTTCAATAAAATGAAGACATTAGCTCATGTACTCCAATATTCAGGGCCTGATGATTACTGGAAAGCACTTAACATTGTAGATAATTTTATACATTATACATTTATTTCCTTTCATGTATGATTTTCCTTACTTAAGGTACATGATTGCTATTGAATAAAACTTATGCTCCTTTTTTTCCAGTTTCCATTGGAAAATTGATACCAATTGATACACACATTCCCAAGTATCATATAATCAGAGAAAACAGTCATAAAGTGAACAGGGTCAAGTAGTTATAATGGGGAAATTGTGACTGGAATCTACTGAGAATTTTATAATATTGGGGTATCTAGTCCTAAAAACAGTTGGTTGAACCCTAAAGAGTATCATAAAGAAGTATCAAATAAACTATTAGTAACTACAAAATATACTTTTCTGATAAGCAGTACGTTTGAGCAGCTTTTTGTAATCATCTTATTTTTTTCTTCTCTGGATATTCGTAATCTTGTAGTTATATATAATCTTGCTATTTTCCTATTGAATTGCATACCTTTTTCTTAATTATTTGTAGAACTTCTTCAGTTTTATAGTTATAAAACCTTGGTGTGCTATGAATATTTCAGACCATTTCGCTGTTTGGCTTTGCTTTTTACTATCATTTTTTCACTGTGTGGCCAATTTCTAGAGCAAAACCCTCCTTGCAGTTTTTTACATTTCTTTCACCCTGCAGTGATCTTGGAGAAAGTCTCATGTTGAGAGAACAGAGTCATAAGATTGAAGCAGTGTGGATTGTACACAGCTTCCCTGGGAGTTTCTTGAGTCAATTGTGAATTTGTATCACAGAGAAAGGAGATTTATGAGTTAAGCCTTTGTGTTTGTTATTTTAGCTTAATTCTATCTTATCCTAATATTACATATGTAAATATATATTATAAAGACATACACATATAGTATGTTTTTTCCTTGGGTCTCAGCTATGAACCATTTATCCACTTGCTGCTTTTTATGCCAGTATCTCCATCTCACTATTTTATTGCAACTTTATAGTAGATTTTAATACCTAAGAGGACCAATACCTACATAATTGCTCTTTTCAAAATCCCATTGACTGGTCATAAGTATTAAGACAGATTTTTAGGATTCTGTTAAAAAAGAAGACCTTGGCTGGATTTTGAATTACATTGCATTATATTTATAAATTAATGTGGGAAAATTTACTTCTGTGTCAAATAGAGTCCTCTAGCATGTTTCCTGTATCTCACATGCTTCTTTTACTTTTTTTAAAATAGTTTTTGTTGCTATTGTATAGAATCTTTGTCTATATTACATTTTAAAATAAATTCCTACTGATATATAGGAAGAGAACTGATTTGTGTATCTTTCTTTAATATGCAGCTACTCTTTTCCTGGGCTCATTTATTAGTTTTGGAGAAACTTAGTTGATTTACTTGCATCAATATATGGCTTTAAGGTTATTTCTTAGAGACGTATTGAGTCTCCTTCTGGATTTGCTTCTAGTCACTAGTCAGGGTACACTGCAGCTTATTTCCATCCTTCATGGTTTCTTCTGCCATCTGTTCTAGTACATATTACTGTGTCCTATTTAAATTCTCCTTCCACTTCTTGTTCCTGTAAGGCATTTAGCAAATCTGTTTGTGTAATTAAATTCCTGTACTATCATTACTTTATGGACTAATTTTACAGCATTGCTTAGCTTATTTAATATTCCCATACCAGTTTCACCATTCTCAACAGGAAAACCATTGCATATCATTATTTCTATAACTTATAATTAGATTTTTGTCATTGAATGCAATCTCCATACCTCTCTCTCATTGGTTATCTGCCTAACATCAAGTCTCAAGCTGTCAATTTTATTGAAGTCTTTGGTCAGTAACTCTGTATTAAAAGTTTGTACCATTAGAATATCAGATTTTATTTCTCTTGAAAATTATTTTTCTACACCCATTATTCAAGCAAAAATGTTCCAGAATACAAAAGACAGTTATTAGATTTTGACAGGTTTATTTATAAAAATCTTCCCATATTTTTTTTTATCTTTTGAAACAGGTTTAACAAAACTTTTGTGAAGTTCTATGGGTACTTAAATATCACATTGTCAAATCATTTGGCTGTAGCAGGCTGGAAAATCATTCTCTAATATGTTTTGCCCAAATCAGCATCTCACAGGCACCTACCCATAAAAGATAAAAGAGGAGAGGGGGAGTTCCCATTCTGTTTTGTAGAAATACCACCTTCTTTTCCCTCAAAACACCCAACATACTACCAAATAAGTCATCAAAGGAAGACAGAGGGTGAGACAGAATTGCCTAAATTGTGCTTCAATGATAAACAATTCAAATTTTTGACTTTTTGGGAGATTAAAGATGGTCACACTTCTGGTGATGCATGCTTGTAATCCCAGTGGCTCAGCAGGCTGAGGCAGGAAGATCACAAGTTCAAAGCCAGACTCAGCAACCTAGGGAAACCCTAAGCAATTTAGCAAGACGTTGTCTCAAAAAAAAAAAAAAAAGGTGGGGGGGGCTTGGGATATGGCTCAGTGGTTAAGTGCTCCTGAGTTTAATCCCTGGTACCAATAAATAAATAAATACCCAAAAGGTAGCCAAAATTAATTTTGCTGCTTCTTGTTCAGTGGTAAAGTCTAATTCCTCTTCTTTCCACTAGTCTGGCCTTTAGTGCTTTGTTTGACCACTGGAATGTGATACACATGACATTTTCATAGCTTTGAGTCAAGGTTTTAAGAAGCAGTGCAACTTCTAGTTGCGTATGGGAACTTTGGCTATAGAGGAATTAAGTAGGACACCTCCCAAAAGTGCCATCTGTAAGGAAGTCCTAGATATCCACATGGAGAGAATGCAGGATAAGAGAGATGCCTGATCAATCTCTAGCTGTCCCATCCATCCTGTATCAGATGCCAGATGTGAATGAAAAGACTTGGACTCTGGCCTTAGCTCCAAACATTTGCCACTACATGAACACACACACACACACACACACACACACACACACACACACGTCATGAATCCCCAGAACCATAAGAGATGAGTTTTGGGGTGGTTGGTTATGTAGATACACCTAAGTTGAATAGGCTATCATAATGAATATTTATTTCTTGCCTTTGTGAAGTGTGTTGCCTTCTTCTCATCATTGTGACCAAAATACCTGACGAGATCAACTTAGGGGAGGAAAAGTGTATGTTGGGCTCACAGTTTCAGAGGTTCAGTTCATGATCAGCTCATTCCATAGGTTTGTAACTTAGATGAGACAGAGCTCTATGGTGGAAGGGCAGTGGCAGAGGAAAGCTGCTTACTTCATGGTAGCTGGGAAGCAGAGGGGCAGGGACCAAGAGGACACAAGGAAGGAGAAACCTTCCAGACCTACCTCCTCCAGCCACAGCCTACCTACCTAAGATTACCACCCTGTCAGTCTATTCAAGCCAGGATGGACTGATTAGATTACAGTTCTCACAATCCAATCATTTCAGCCCTGCATTACTACAGGAGCTTTTGGGGCATACCTCATATCTAATCCGTAACAGTGAAGTCTATAGAGAATCTAGGGAACCAAGTAGGGCACCTGTTCTCCATGATGCAGCTCAACAATTCAGGCTACTCTGATCTGGTAGACTCCTAGATCATGAACTTTTCTTTGAAATATCCACAGCAGGAGAAGGGAACACTGGAACATCTTGCAGTAGTGAGTAAATACTTCAAGCTGGAAGTGACACACACCCATCTTTTATGTTTGCAGCTTCCAGAACTATTCACATTGGTGTACCCAACCTCAACAGGTGTAGAAGCATGCCTTCTATAGGCTGGGAAAGAGGAAAACTGGATATGCATCTACCTAATACTACTCTCTCTTGCTATGATGATATTTCATTGAAGTCCAAGAGATTCCTTTACCTTTGAGGAACTAATTTGTGTGTGTGTGTGTGTGTGTGTGTGTGTATGTTTTGTAACCATAATGTGTGTGTGTGTTTGTAACCATAAGGTGCCCCATAGTACCACCTTTACAAATTACTCTGGGGACAGAATCTCTTTCTCCAAGTACTAGGTACCATTCTTTATTAAAACATAAAGCAATACTTTACATATGAAAATGATATACATGGCAAATTACCCCAAATCTTGGTGGCTTAAAACACCCATGTTGATTATGTCAGTTTCTGTGGGTATAGGGCTCAGCTAAACTGTATCTTCTGGCTTTGGGTCTCTCATCAGGCCCAGTCATCTCAAGTGCTCTGGGGAAGGATCCACTTGTGGGTTACTCACATGGTTATTCCCAAGATGCTGGTTTTGGCTGAATGTTGGACTGAGGCCTCAGTTCCTCATGAGATGTTGGCTAGAGGCCTCCTTTAGTTTCTTGTCACTTGAAGTTCTCTGCACAGTGTCTTGGAGTGAGCAAGCAAGAGGGGAGTTTGAGCAAGAAGGAAATTCTATTATTATTTTTTTTTTGTAAGCTTATTATGGAAAAGCTATCCCACCACTTTCATCATATTCTGTTAGTTCAAAATGAGTTGCTAGGCCTAGTCCACACTCAAGAAGAAAGAATTACATAAGGGCCTGAACATCAGGAGGTGAAGATCTTGGGGGCCATGTCAAAAGCTGTTTACCCCAAGTATTGCTATGGGGAGGGTATTCTGCTATTCTGGAGACACAAAGATGCCTAAGGTAAGACTCTTGAGAGTGCCTAGTATGGGTTGGAGAAGTGAAGTAAAAAGGTGATAACCAAGTGTAATTGTGTTGAACATAAAAGGGGTGTGGTAAAGTTACACAGAAGAGTTATTGGATCTGAAAGGAGATTGCAGCTCATTCTTCATGGAATATTGGAGGGATACTGGGCTACATGACAGAGGTTGAACAATGCCTCACTAGGCAACTAGAGGAGTGTTTAAGCAGAATGAAAATGCAAGCAGCCATCAAAGTACCAGTGTGCTTGGGGAATGGAGGGTAGTTTTGTGTTACTGGAGAAACAGGGATTGGAGAATGGTAGAATGTAAGGAAATAGAAGTGATGCTGTGTGTGAAGGACATTGTGTGTGTGTCCTTGACTTCAGGAAAATTAGGCCTTAGAAGCATTATAGGATATTATTGCCTCCAAACCATAATAACCTTTTCTGAGTTATACCATGTCCTAGGCATTATACTTATATTATCTTTTCAGGTATCTTTTAGAGTAGGTTCTATCATTTCCTTCATTTAAGTAGAAGTTTGGTATAAACTTGTTTTAGCCCTAATCATATGGGTAGGAAGTGTCAGGGCTGAAAGGCCATCATAGTCTGACAGCAGCTGCTCCTCTAGGCTGCTGTATGCTTCCTCAAGACAAAGTTGTTCCCACACATTCCTGCTATATTGCTTCCTACCAGTCTCCTCTGTCCTTCTCTATCTGAAGGCCAAGAAATCCAATCCCTGAACACAGAATTTGTAGTTGAGATAAGAAGTGCGTCAGCAGTGAGTTTCTTTGGTGCCTGAAATGCTTTCTCCCTATTTTTAACACAGCAAACTATTTTCTGTTGACTGTAGGATTGATGTGTAACAGTGAGTCTTAGTAACATTCACTGAAAAGACATTTTTCAGTCTTTTTAAATAGTTTGTAAACTCTTTAGTGTTATATTTTGATGTTAAGAGCTAGGTCTACATAGGTTTTATCTAATAACTAATTAACACTTAATTCAGACAAGCATTTTTCTGCAAGTAAAACTCATCTTTCTTATATTATTGGAGAGTGATTGCAGGTGCCTGAAGTACTCCACATCTTTTTCAGGATCTATTAACTACACTACTAAGTTTCATGCTTTGTATACCTAGTAAATGCTTATAAAGCAACTTTGAAAACACTCACCCACTCTTTAATAGTAACCATTCTTACTACCCAGGGTGTGGTGGTCCCAAGGTACAGATTCATCTAATGTGTTATCTGCAAAGAGATTTAATCATGTAAGACTTCGGCATATATTATTTTTTAAAAATTAATTATTTGTTTATTCTTAGCACAGAGGTTTGACCCAGAGGCACATTACCAGTGAGCAACATTCTTAGCCCTTTTTAGTTTTAATTTTGAGACAGGGTCTCCCTAAGTTGCTTAAGGCCTTGCTAAGTTGCTGAGGCTGGTTTTGAACTTGAAGACTACTTTTTATTTTACTAAGCTAACAAAACCGTAGCTGAAAGGTGAAGTTTATCGTCCCTGTCTATGGCTATATTCTTATTAACTGACACATCCATCTATGTTAGTGCCCATGTTTTAATTTTCAATAAAAGTAAAATGTTTTAGTAAAAATTATATAAAATCGCATCTAGTTTCGTCATCCCCAATTAGGCAGTGATGCTTCAGTGTATACATGCAGACAGCGCTTAAATTTTTCAGCGAGAATAAAGCCCATCATGTCCCTCCAGTTTTCAAGAAGCATAAGGTTACTCTGCAGTCCACTGCTGCTATTTTTGCTACCACTGGAGAGAACATGGATTTTAAACGACCGCCTACGTTTCTCTTTAGAGAAACGCACACGCGCCAACCTCTCCTTCCAGGGGCCTGAGTGGTGCAAGCACTAACTTAAACAACATTGGGTCATCTGTTTATTTTCAGAGTGGCAGTCATTGAGAAAGGGCGGCTGTTGCCGTGGCAACCGACACCCCGGGCAACGTCTAGGCGAGGCGGGAGGGGGCGTGGCCTCGGCGGACGCAGGCCGATAAGAAGCGGTGCTGGCCGCCCGCCGGTGTCGCGAGCCGGGTCTGTGTGCACTGCCCGGCGGAGGCGGGGCGGCTCGGCATCTCCTCGGACTACCTGGCAAGGCCCCGCCGGGCGGGCGGGCGAGCAAAGCCTCGGCCCCGTTGTTCCCTTGGCCTACACCTCCTGCTGAGGAGAGTCACTCCGCGCCCAACATGGCGGGCGGGCGCTGCGGCCCACTGCTGACGACGCTCCTGGCCGCCTCGTTCGCGGCATTGGCTGCGACCGTGGGCCCCGAGCAGGCCGCGCTGCCGGCGGAACAAAGCCGGGTCCAGCCCATGACCGCCTCCAACTGGACACTGGTGATGGAAGGCGAGTGGATGCTTAAATTGTGAGTGTGCCCGCCCGCCCCGCACGACACATTATCCTCGCGGGCGCCACCTTCCCGCAGCCCGCGTGGTCGGCGAGCAGAGCGGTCCAGCTTGACTAGATCTGGGGCAGGGTACCCGCCCTGCCAGCGACCAGCGGCGGGGGGCTGGACCCCCCTTGCGCATGCGCGCACGACCCTCCGCGCTGGCCGCTGAGGGTGAAGAGCATCCCACACTTGGCTCATTTGCTTTAGGGGAAACTGTTTCAGGGATGAGGAATGCAGGTTACCAAGGGAAGGAGAGTGGAGGGTGGAGGGGAAGAAATCTGCATGAAACCGTGCCCTCATAGGAGTGAGTATACGTGTACAGGATAATTGGCAGTCATTCAGTGACATCATGTGCAGTATGAATATGGAGGAAAGGATAGGTAAGGTTTGTGTTGAATAAGTTAACTACAGAACGGTGAAGGCAACATGATTTGTATGAATGTTTTTCTTTTGAAGACCTTGAGATGTCATTGTGAGAATAAAACATTAACATGGGTGCATTTTAGTTCTAAAACAAGATTACAAATAAATACTGATATTATGTAATTTTTAGAGGTTGGACTTTTAGGTGGATATAATAATTTAATTATGCCGACGTCATAAAGAAAAGGTATTAACAAATTATCCCTTTTGAACAACAGAAGGTAAATGTTTGCTTGAAAGGGATGAGCAACTGTTTTTGAGTTAGGAGAAGACAGGGGATTTGTTGGTTGTAGCTTTCAGTTAACTCTGAATAGTAAGAAAATGAACATTTGAAAGAAGACTTGAAGTTGATAGGAGACAGTTGTCTGAATGGACTTGAAAGACCATCATGTTGGGCTTTTAGGGAAAATCAAGTTCTGGAGAAATAATGGCCGAGATTGCATCTCTGTAGCCTGTGGTTTCATTCATATATGTGTGTGTGTGTGCGCGCGCATATATGATCCCTAATATTTGATAATTAATTTTTCATCCAGGACATAAACACTCTCAAAATTGGATCTGTCTATCCCAGACCAATTTTTGATTCTTTCAATTTAGATTGTAAGCAGATGCTTAATGGAGTAAAAACAGTGTGAGATCAGGGCCAAAAGTTGTCACTTAACAAATTACATTGCTCAAAGAACATAATGCATATTATCCCTTCAAATTTGCATTTAGCTTTTGGTTATAAAGTAGAGGATATTTAGAACTCAAAACGAAATGCTCTTGTTATCATAATGAATCAGTGAAACTGTTACAGAAAGCTAGAGATAGGAATGACTTATTAAAATAAACTGCTTAGCTATTCTGGAAGGAAGGGAGGAAGTCATATTCTATTTAAGGGAAACTTTTAAACTAAGTGGAGCTTTATGTTAGGAATCCCATGTTTACAATAACTGTAGGAACTTTAGAAAGACTGCATTTTGTCAGCTAATACTACAGAAAGTTCTTTTTTTTTTCCAGTAGATTTTTACACCATGTTCTTTTCCTGGATGTTAATTTTCTGGTTAAAACAGAGTTTGTGCATGTAGGTAATGGCAGTCAAAGAAGAAAACCATCATATAATGTTGCCAACTCCTCAACTCCTTTATGGTTCCAGTTGGAATTGCATTTCTTCCTTCCTTCCCTTCCTTCCCTTTCTTCCTAAGTCAACGAACTAAGAACACTAAATCTATGGTGAGTTTAAGCCCCAGTAAGCTAAAAATGAGTGACAGCCAACAACTCCTATGCTGATTGTTGATGGTTCACATTTTACCTTTTTATAAATGTATAAGCCTAAATGGTAGAGATCATTTGCTATAAACTTGCCATTTGTCCATTTGCCTATCAGACAAATGGACAAATGGCAAGAGTATGTTTGGACTGTGATGCAAGCAGTCTTGTAACCTGGAAGTAAGCTACTTGAGATCATTTTAGTAGAAGTTATCTTTTCATGAAGTATTCCCCAGAATTGGTGGATAGAAAGTGACTGGAAAGGAAAGGACTTCTGCCATTACACCCAATTTCTGCATACCAGAACATGTTCAGAAATGCTTCCTCTGAAGAAATATTGTAGCTCTTGTCTATTTTTGATCTATTTTTCTGTATTATTAGATGATACTTCCTCTCTTCCTTTTGAAAAATTCCCAACACTTTAAAAAAATAAGATTCATTATATCATCAGTACTACTATAGGCCTATAACTTTCTAGGGATTCAAACATTATCAGGTTTTTCTTCTGATAAGAGAAAAACAAAGTGTGTTTATGCTATATCCTATATCAGCATTGTGTTCAAGTGCACTGGTTTTATAATTGGAGATAATCAGGAGTCCGCCAATTATGTATTTAACTTCCTAAAGAAGCAATGTTTGGAATCTTTCTGATAGTATTATAAGTTTGATAAGAATTTAACATCACTTTGAATACAGTTCTTTATTTGTTCATTTGCTTATAAGCTACTTTTCATCTGGGAATCTTCTCTTTTATATCTCATGTCATATAAAGCCTCTGTAATGCAATTCATGGTTATATTGGTGCTGTTAATTTCATTTAGTTTTAAGGACCTACCAGTGTTTGCCTAGCTCTGAGACATGAAAAGCTCCTAATACAGAATTCAATTTGTTATATTTTCTGTGTCTTTCAGACAGTCAATTCTGGGGATCCTTGCAGTTGAAATTACAGTTTTAGAAAAGTAGTGCTGTCTTAAAAGAGAAATTATCAGTTAAGAATGTATTTGCAGTAATTCATTTGTATTCTGAAACCTTTTTACAAATATACAAAATAATTTCATTACTACTTATATTTTCTTTAATGCTAAGGGCTTATTGTGTACTCTGTTTTCTCTTCTTGTTTGCTTTCACATAATCATTTTATAATGCTTACCCATTTCTGCCGTGGCACTACTGGCTCCCTGTGCTTTTTTTTTTTTTTAAGACCTTCTCATACTTTCTTTTCCAATGTTTTATACTATGTTTCATTCCATTGCTTTGCAACCTTTTGCTGTTTCAAACACTTGCTTTGCTCCCATTATGTCAGCCCTTGAGAATACCACTTTTATTCTTTTGAAACACAAAAGTATGCAATATGATACATTCTATGTACTGTTTTGGTGGCCAAACAAAGCAGATAAACAAGCAGATATCCAAGTAGCTTATTTTTGACCTACTTATCTTTAAACTAAAATGCAGATAAAAAAGATACAAAGTAAATCTTTGAGTTAAATTGCTTTGGTAAAGCAGTATTTTTATATGATACTTTTTCTGACTTTATTCTTGGGCTACTCATGTTTCAAAACAGATTAGACACCTGGTGATAGAGCAAAGCCTCATTTATTTGCTTAGGACCTCTGGATTTTGGTATTTTTTTTCCAGTATCCTTTTTATACCTGGAGGGAATGTATGGAACATTATTTCCTTAACTTATTCGTGTCAACTAGTTGTCATTTTTTGCAGTTTATATATTGTCTTGAATTATTGATTGAATGTTAAATAATTGCTAAATTCTTGTTTGTTACTTTCATGGCTGGGGACTTGGGAAAGTAGAGAATGAATGAACTACAACCATGATTTTAAGGGTCTGGCATTTTATCATGCTCTAAAGGAAAGAAATAGCATAAATTACATTCATTTCATGTAGCAAATGTTTGTATGTATCATTGTCCTTCTCATTTATATGATTGTAGTAGGAAAAACTAGTGAGATTAGAGTCAAGACAAAAGAAAAATTGTCCATTATTAGTGAATAAAAACTTTTTTTAATAAAAATTCCAGAAAATAGATTTAACTCAGTTCTTCCTCTGAAATGTTTAGTACAACTATTGAAATCTCACATTGAATTTGATGACTTCATGCAATGAAAGTGGTCTTTCACCACTGTGCATCTAGCAGAACCTCAGTGTACTTTGTACATGAATAGTACCATGGATAACAATGGCGTGCCGTTGAATTTAGTTCCCCAGAAATGACTAAAAACATTAGACTTATATCCAAGTTATGTAATTTAACAGCATTTTGTTTATCTGAAATATATTTCAGATGTCTTTATGAAGCTTCATAATTTTTCGTATCACTATGACCTGCAAAATGTTTTAATAGAAAATATACTGACTTAGTTTCTAGGACTACAATGGTACTAATTTCTCATAGAGGCTCTGAAATCAAAGAAATCAAAGAGGATTAAATTATGTGTAAGGAACACACTTACCACAGGTCAGATTTTTTATAGTTCTTTAGAAAAGACGGCCACTATGAGGTAATTTTTTGAGGGGGCAGGGGCAGTACTTGGGAGGAACCTAGAGGCTGGAAAATGCTAGGCAAGCCCTCTATACACTGATTTGCATCCCTAGCCTTTTAATAATTTTTGAATTTTGAGACAGGTTTTCCCAGGCTACTTTTGAACTTTTGATTACAGACATCTGCCACTGTTCCTGGCTCCTTGTTTTAAACAATGCAAAGAAAGACCATGTTTAGTTCTTTCTGACAAATTTTTATTTATGCCTACATGCACATGTACATAAATAAATTGTATATATGTATATATAGAGGGGAGAGAGAGAAACATGAAGGTCACATGGCATGTCTATGCATTCATTTTACCCCTGGCAGTATTTTATTTATAATAGGTTCTAAGTTCTTGTTTAAATTATTATCCTCTAGATAGAAAATAATGTAGGAATACACATAATTTAAAAAGCTATGGCAACAATGGACCAGTTTCCATACTTAACCCAGAGCTGGCTTATCTGCACAATTGAAGAAACATGTTGGTGTATTTCAAAACAAGCAGCTCTGACTAAATCTCAGAAATAATGGCATTGACAATCCACAGACCAGTGGGTAGCAGCAACATAGAAAATAGCTAAAATTATTTCAATGGCGTATCTGATGATGTATGGTAATTGTATATCTGAATACCAATTTCACCAGAAACCCAATTTACATAACAGTCTAGAGACTAAGGACTTGATTTTTAAAAAATTTGGAAATTTGTAAGATTTAATAATTAGTAATGTAGCACATGTATGCAAAGGCAGAGTCCTAGGGAATTAAGCAAAGAACATCTAAAATCCATTAAAATGTCCTTTAAGAGTTTTTCCTTATTTTTGGTGCATTCTTTCTTATGCCTCCTCCCTCTTTCCCTTTGAGTGTTGGTGTTGATGTTGTCTTTTTGTTGTTGTGTCTTGGACAATTTTTTTCTTTTTTAATCACATAGATACCTCCTTCTGTGTTCTTGTTTTAAGTGGTCTTTGATGACCTTAAGCAAATCCCTCTAAACCTCCTTTCTCTCTTTGTCAGCAAGGATATAAAGTTCAGATGAGCTCAGGTACCATAAAAATGTCATGGAAACCTAGCAAAATATTGCAAATGTAGTTTGTGTTAATGATTGTTCTTACTGTGTGCTTGCTTTGTATGTGCCATCTGATCCTCCAAAAACCTTCTAAGGTAGCTACTATTATTATCTCATTTTATAGTTTAAGCATGGAAAGATTATTAATCTGCCCAAAATCACATGGATAATTCATGGTTGATCTTTCTGATTCCTGTGGCAGAACTCTTATCCAAAATCCTAAAATGCCTGTTGAAATATTCTGAATGATTTAGTGTTCCTTTTTCTGTAAAGTTTGCCAAGTGCCTAAGACTGATCAGCCATTTGGATATTTAGATGTTTTTCTATGAAGAATGAAATTTTTATTGAAGTTTATACATTTGCTTATTCAGTATACATTTGTGTCAGAAATATACTTTGCCCTGGAAATATAGAGATAAAACAAAATCCGTGTTCAAAAATATTATGGGATTGTTTTCTAGCCCATGTTTCCTGGATCTCCTGTAATGGGAAGACTAATGATCTTCTAGAATGATCTTTGGATTAGCTAGAATAGTCTTTTCTAGAGATGGAGTTAGGAAGTTTTGCTAGTCTTGCTGCTTGTGGGGCCTGATTGGATAGCGATATGTGTGCCTTAGGTTTGGACATCTTATTTCTTCTGATCTCTGCTTAATTTCCAGTATTTTACCTAAAATAAATGCATCCTTTCCCCTAGTCTTGGCTTTTTAACATCCCTACCCTACCTTTTCATAATGTGAAATATTAAAATATTTCATGATTGTAGTTTGTTTTTTACTTTGTTGATATTCAGCAAACTGCATGTGTATCATTGCTTGGATTGTTTGAATTCAGGATTTTAAACGGACTTGCAAATGGTGATCTGACATCCCTTTAAGCCTAACCCCTATTAAAAAATAGGATCAATTTACCACTTTCCCCCCTTACTCTGTTTGCTTCCCTAGGACATGGTGTGTGTGTGTTTTGTTTGTTGGCAGGCATTCTTTCCTACTTCTTTTTCTCCCCTGCCTCTTCCCTCCCTTATTGCAGAAATAATTTTTTGTAAAAACAATTCTGGAATTGAAAACATAAAAATAAATTGAGCATTTTATAATGTACATCCAAAACTTGGTGTATCTCTTCAATCAAGTCTTTTAAAAAATATAAAAAATCTTAAAGAGACACAAAAATAGAAGGTGTGTAGTAAATCTTCACTTTACCCATCATTCAGGTTCAGCAGTTATCAATACCTTGTCAGTCTTGTTTCATCTATATTTTCTGCCCTTTGTCCCTTGGTGGTATAATTTTTATACTGTGAGACTCATTACATGTGATCAATTTAGTGATATCAATTCTATTTTATCTCAATTGTTTTTTTTGCCACCGGGGATTGAACTCGGGTACTCAACCAGTGAGCCACAACCCCAGCCCTATTTTGTGTTTTATTTAGAGATAGCTTCTCACTGAATTGCTTAGCACCTCGCCATTGCTGAGGCTGTCTTTGAACTCCCAAAGTGCTGGGATTACTGGCATGGGCCACCATGCCTGGCTTTTTTGATGTTTATTTTATTTATTTCCTCAATATTTTGACTTGCATTAAAGATTCTTTTTTAGAGTAGTTTTGATTTGCATTTCTCTAATTGCTAGAGATGTTGAACATTTTTTCATATGTCTGTTGATTGATTGTATATCTTCTTCTGAGAAGTGTCTGTTCAGCTCCTTAGCCCATTTATTGATTGGGTTGTTTGTATTTTTGGTGTTAAGATTTTTGAGTTCTTTATATATCCTGGAGATTAGTGTGCTATCAGATGTGTGTGTGGCAAGAATTTGTTCCCAGAATGTAGGCTGTCTGTTCACTTCATTGATTGTTTCTTTTGCTGAGAAGAAGCTCTTTAGTTTGAATCCATCCCATTTATTGATTCTTGATTTTACTTCTTGCACTATAGGAGTCTTGTTAAGAAAGTAAGGTCCTAATCTAACATGATGAAGATTTGGGCCTACTTTTTCTTCTGTTAGATGTAGGGTCTCTGGTCTAATTTCTGGGTCCTTGATCTACTTTGAGTTGAATTTTGTGCATGATGAGAGAAAGAGGTTTAGTTTCATTTTGCTGCATATGGATTTCCAGTTTTCCCAGGACCATTTGTTGAAGAGGTTCTTTTCTCCAATGTATGTGTTTGGTACCTTTGTCTAGTATGAGATAACTGTATTTAAGTGGGTTTGTCTCTGTGTCTTCTATTCTGTACCATTGGTCTACATGTCTATTTTGGTGCCAATACCATGCCATTTTTGTTACTATAGCTTTGTAGTATAGTTTAAGGTCTGGCATTGTGATGCCTCCTGCTTCACTCTTCTTGCTAAGGATTGCTTTCGGTATTCTGGGTCTCTTATTTTTCCAAATGAATTTCATGATTGCCTTTTCTATTTCTATAAGGAATGATGTTGGGATTTTAATTGGAATTGCATTGAATCTATATAGTGCTTTGGGTAGTATGGCTATTTTGACAATATTGATTCTGCCTATCCAAGAGCATGGGAGATTGTTTCATCTTCTAAAGTCTTGTTCAGTTTCTTTCTTTAGTGTCCTGTAGTTTTCATTGTAGAGGTCTTTTACCTCTTTTGTTAAATTGATTCCCAGTTTTGTTTTTTTGTGTGTGTGTGTTTTTTTTGAGGCAATTATCAAGAATACAAACAACAGCAAATGTTGGTGAGGTTGTGGGGGAAAAGGCACACTCATAAATTTGCTGGTGGGACTGCAAATCGGTATAACCAATCTGGAAAGCAGTATGGGAGATTCCTTAGAAAACTTGGAATGGAACCACCATTTGACCCAGCTATCCCACTCCTCCATCTATACCCAAAGGATTTAAAAACAGCATACTATAGTGATGAGGGTACTTCAGTGTTTATAGCAGCTCAATTCACAATAGCTAAACTGTGGAACCAACTTAAATGCCCTTCAGTAGATAAATGAATAAAGAAACTGTGGTATATATACACAATGGAATATTACTCAGCAATAAAAGAGAATAAAATTATGGCATTTGCAGGTAAATGGATGTAGTTGGAGAATATCATGCTAAGTGAAGTAAGCCAGTCCCAAAAAACCAAATGCCAAATGTTCTCTCTGATAAGTGGATGTTGATTCATAATGGAGGAGAAGACAGGGCAAGAATGGAAGAACTTTGGTTAAAGGAGAGGGAGCGGGGAGGGAGCATGGGGACAGTAAAAATGGTGGAATGAGATGGACATCATAGCTCTAGCTTCATGTATGACTGCATGTATGATGTGATTCTTCATCATGTACAACCAGAGAAATGAAAAGTTGTGCTCCATCTGTGTACAGTGAATCAAAATGCATTCTGCTATCATGTATACCTAAGTAGAATAAATAAGTTAAAAAAAGATTTTTTTAAAGTCTAAGCAGATTTAAAAAAATGTCTAGTTGTTGGTAGCATCCTAAAATATTATTTAAAATATGCCTGATGATTTATTTATTTATTTTTATCTGGAGTATTCTGTTCTATTTTGTAACACAAGTTTTATTTTCTATTCTGAGAATTATTAAGCAAAAGCAAATGTTTCTCCAGTTCTTCCAACATATTTTTGTGTCATATTCTGAAAATGTCAATTTTCTTTGTAATCTTGTCATGATAGTTTTTTTTTTTTTTTTTTTTTTTTGATACTGGAGATTGAACTCAGGGGCACTTGACCACTGAGCTACATCCCCAGCTCTGTTTTGTGTTTTATCTAGAGACAGGGTCTCACTGAGTTGCTTAGTGCCTCGCCCTTCCTGAGGCTGGCTTTGGACATGATTCTCCTGTCTCAGCCTCCCTAAGTGCTGAGATTAAAGGCTTGTGCCACTGTGCCTGGCTTTTTCATAATAGTATTTTGAAATGTATTTCTAGCATATGGTGGTGTTTGTGCACAATATTTTATATTAAGAATAATCCTTCAAGCTTGGTTAATTCTCTGTACAGCTTGTTTGATCTAATTCCTTCTAATTTCAGAGGATATCTCCCTTTCTGTATTAGTTTCTTTGATCTGCTATCACAAATTACAAACTGGATGATTTAAAACAACGGAAGTTTATTTTCTCACCTTTCTGAAGGTCCACTTTCAAAGGCCAACATGCAGCAGGGCTGGGGCCCTCCTGTAGGCTCTGTAGGAGTGTCCCTTTGATTCCTCTATGAGTTGACTGGGTGTTCCTTGGCTTGTAGCTATAGTACTTATTTCTCTGCCTCCATCTTCACATAGCCTTCTGCTTATTTTTTCTGCTTATTTTTCTTTGTCAAAGTTCCCTTTTCTTTCTCTTCAAACAAACATTATTGGGTTTAGAGCCCATTTTATATCAGAATGATCTTATCTTGGGATCTTTAATTCTACCTATAAAGACTCCTACTTCATGTAGGGTCATATTCTTTGGTATCAAGGCCAGCACTTGGACATATCTTTTTAGGGAATATTATTCAACTGACAACACTTCCGAGCACAAACTTCTCTGGATTTCCGTTTTAACAATTGCAGATTAAACCCTGAAAAAGTTCAGAGCTTTGTAGTATGAATCTTAATGATGTTTTCCAGGACACGGTAGGAGAAGGTTAAGCCACTAATGTATTGCCAGGACAACTTTCTATCATTTCAGTTCTGTTTGAGTCCATTTTCCTTGCCTGATCCATGTCCACAGAGCAACCACTTCAGATTTTTCAAGATGTAAATCCAAGCATAATTCTCTGACCACTTAATGACCTACCATGAAGCTTTGAATAAAGTCCTAACTCCTTATACCACATTTTTAAAGACTGGGGGTGATGTTTCCACCCTCCCGTCTCAGTGCTCTGAGTCTTCACCATTTTGTTTTCTCTGCTAAGGGTGTAACATTCTTTGACCCTTCTCTGGTGGTTATTCTTGGTTCAGATCTTTCTTGGTGGATCTTTCTGAGGTACCCAACTTCTCAGTGTCTCCATAGTATCTGTTCAGCACTCTCAATCATAGCATTTGTCACATTGGGTTGTATTTACCCCTGTCTGTATCTCTCTTAATCTCTGGATAATACAAGCCACAAGAAGAGGAGACACCAAGTCTATCCCATTCACTATTGTAGCCTCAGCTTTTAGTATAGGGCTTAATGTTTATTATGTAAACATTAAACGTAAATTTGCATTTTTTACTGAATAAAAAATATGTGTAAAAAATAGGGTTCTGGCTTGAAGGCCCAGGTATTTTTAACTCCTTTTCAATTTAAAAAATTGTTGTATATAATTTCTCCTTTTCTTCATAGAATAATTCAGAACACAGATATTCAGATGTTTGGAAACATGCTTGAGGACCCACTAATGACAGAGCTTCTGGCCTCTCTCCATTAGGTCTATAGCTTTGATGGATCTGCAACTGGTTTGTCATAAGGGTAACCTTGTGAAAATGACTTTCCTTTAGTGGAGCACTCAAAGAGCATTCACCCTCAGAGATCAAAATATATTTAGAAAGTAATAAAATTTGGTTTAAGTGTAAGAATAGCATTAAAACATTTTATATATAGCAATAATTCCTCATACTTTGACTTATTTTTTCCAATAGAATTGATATTCATATATTAAATCCTAGAGGGAAAATATGCTTCTGTTTTTCTATATTAAATGACTTCGGAAAAGTTTGATTTTATATTTCCCTTTACTTAAGAATTTATATTTTAACTTAAATATTCTATTTCTCTATTTTGTCTTATAACTTTTTTCCATCTATTTGTGCTAATTAGCTATTCTTCTCTTCTAGCTATGCCCCATGGTGTCCATCCTGCCAGCAGACTGATTCTGAATGGGAGACTTTTGCAAAGAATGGTGAAACACTTCAAATCAGTGTGGGGAAGGTAGATGTCATTCAAGAACCAGGTATTGTAAATGTTGAACATAAGTGCAAAAATTCATTAACTTTTTATTTTGTAATTTTTTCAAGCTTATAGAAAAGAGATTGGGAGATTAGGACTACCTTGAATCAACAAATTACATTTTAGCACATTTGGGTTGTTTATATGTGTTTATACATACATTTGTGCATATGTATTTGTATTTTTATTATCATTTTTGCTGAGACATTGGCTGTAAGTTGCATATATCATGACAGTTTACCCTTTAATTCTTTAGCATGTAAAATCTTCCTAATTGTTTTCCATGGGTCAAGGGGAGCCAATCATGTTTTACAAGCTGCATTTGTTTGTTCTGTGTTTTTAGTGTCTTAGTTT